>CAJGYO010000422.1:0-204409 GCA_904845875.1 Miscanthus lutarioriparius | reverse complement strand
GCTGATTTCTTGGAGGTTCAGAAACAAAAAAAATTTGTGCTTTTCATTGAATCATTGTTGATCATTCATTTCTTTGGTTATTTAAAGGATTATTTCCAACATGGAGAGAAAAATTGTAGGCAAAAGAATTTGACCAATTTCAGGCCGATGGCTCAATAGGTGGCAACATAATAGCCAATTCTAAAACATACGCAAGGAGATGCCGATTCAAGAAAAATGTGGCAATTGTTTGAAGCTTATATTCCATGTTTAGTTAGTGAGGAGGAGGAGGATGAAGAAGAGGAGATTACTACTGGCTAAATGGAATTGGGATAAAGAAGATGGTAGTGATGGTTGCACCGTCCTTAGGGAAAGGAGTTGAAAGAAAGTTATGATTTTGATGTAACCGTCGGACAAACTCTTTGATTTTTTGCTTGAAAGGATGCGATCAAATTGCCTACCAATCATGTTATATTACCTCACGATGGGTTGAAGAATAAGAAGTTCTACAGAATTTCATGCCACTTCACTTCTCATTCTACACTAACGAGGTCTTAACGAATTTTTAAATAACATATACTCTGAGGAGGCTATTCAGCAAGGGGAAGCTTAAGAAGATTTGATACACCTCGGAAGATGAAAGTTGATGATAATCCTTTCCCAAAGATCGGAATATGGTTGATGCTAAATTTGCTCAAAGGAAGACTAAAGTTCTAACGTCAACTAGGGCCGAGGAAAGCTGGAATAGATTGATCTAGAGATGCAAATATCGGTGATGAATATAGAGAAATGAAGAAAGGCGTCGTGGCCAATAGAAGGCCCGATATGAGTGAGGAGGAGCGATCAAGAAGCAGGGTGATGAAATAGCGTGTTGTTGCATCTCAAATTTTGTTGAATAAATATGTGCAATGGTGAAAGAAAAGGATTATCGACATTGGTTGAAAGAGAAAGTAGCAGCGTCAACAAGAAGAGGAAGGTATGAAGAGAACAAAATTGAATTATATTGGAATTGTCCTTTTTGAACCTTTATTGGAATGAAGGTTTGAAATTGCCTACTAAAAATAATTGCAGTGTAGTGAACAATATTGGGGAGTTTAGGCAATCTCAAGCCAACAGTCTATCCATACTCGAGTTGAGTATCATCATGATAACATGGATTAGCGGCTTAAAAAATAGAAGTGTTCATGATAGAAGCTTGGAAAGCGAGTTGTTGATCAAAATTGGGCTAATTATGAAGAAGGTGATGAGGAAGAGTATGTTTTGGTAGGAAGGGCAATGGTGTCCGGGAGGTTTTAATAAGTAGCGAGGAAAAGGAGGGTACAATGCCTAAGGAATGAGAGCTAGAAGCAGTCGAAACCCGGTAAACCTCAAGTATGGCGTTGCTAAACAAAGCAATCGATAAAGGGTCAACCATCGACTAATATTCAAATGGTTTTCTTTTGTAAAATCGAATTTAGAGCTCCAACAGATCAAGAAGTCTATTTAGATTTTGATGAATCGAGAATATGAGGAGATGGTTTCAAATTGAGTGATACATCAAGCTATATTTGATAAGCAGGTCAAGCATAAATCACTTGGCTTTATATGTGAAAAGGTTTTGTTGATGGAAGCCATGAGCAAAATGTTGGTGGATGGAGGTGCTTACATTAATCATATGCCTTATACTACTTTTACTTAAGCTTGGTAAGAGACGGAGATTTGATTGAGGCCCGACATGATGCTTAAGGATTTTGGGGGTAATGCATCCAAGACTAGGGGGGCAATAAGCGTTGAATTGATAATTGGAAGTAAGACTTTGCTCACTACATTCTTTGTCATTGATGGAAAGGGTTCATCTGGTTTACTCCTTGGTCATGATTGGATTCATGCAAATTTGTTGTGTACCATCGACTATGCATCAATGCTTGATTGAGTTGCATGGAGATAATGTTGAAGCTAGTTCATCTTTGATGATTCTATGAATATAGCAACAACTAATCCAATGTATTGGGAACTAGAAGATTTTGAGTGTTTTTCTGTAGCAAGCAATGGGAAGGAGGCTTCATTAAGATCAATGATGAAAGCCAACAACCTATCAAGCGATCATTCTCAGAGTTTGTTTTAATGGATAATCCAATAGATGTTACGAGATGGTAAACTAGGACATGGCTTTACGTCGTTGAGTGAATTAGAGGAGATAGATATCGGTTACGGAGATAGGCCTAGGCCTAAACGTATGTAAGTGCTAAGTTGGATCCTAAGTATAGCGAGAATTGATAGATTTATTAAAGAAATTTAAAGATTGTTTTGCTTGAGAATATTATGAAATGTCTAGTTTAGATCGATGGGTTGTTGAACATTGGTTTGCCAATCAAACACGGATATACGGCCATTTAAACAAGCTCCAAGGATATTTAATCCAAATGTTCTTGATGATATCAAAAAGGAGACGAAAAGATTACTAGAAGCAAAATTTATCCGACCATGTCGTTATGCGAGTGGATATCGGTGTTGTTCCTGTGTATAAGAAAAATGGGAAGTTGAGAGTGCATATTGATTTGAGGAGATTTGAACAAAGGCTACCTGCCAATGGATGGTTATCTGATGCCAATAGCCAATATGTTGGTAGATGCAGGAGGTTTGGCACAAAGGTAATTAGTTTTATGGATGGTAATGCGAGTTTACAATCAAATATTTATGGTGAAGAAGACATAGCAAAACAATCTTTAGGTGCCTGGTGCAATCGGCTTTATTTGAATGGGTTGTGATGACTTTTGGATTAAAGAATGTCATTGCAACTTATCGAGGAGCAATGAATTATATTTTTATAAGTTGATCGGCAAGATTGTTGAAATCTATATTGATGATGTGGTGATGAAATCCAAAGGGTACAAAAACATCGTCGATGATCTGCGGGAGACTTTGGAGTGCACAAGAAAACATGGTTTAAAGATGAATCCTAATAAATGTGCCTTTGGGGTTGTCAAATTTGGTCAATTTTAGGTTTTATGGTCCACGAGAGAGGTTGAGATTGGTGAAGGAAAGAGTATGAAAGCAATTGATGAGGCGTACCTCAACTAATAAAGCAATTACAATCTTTTGCTTGGTAAGATTAATTTCATCAGAATGTTTATTTTAAATATATTAGAAAGGATTCTGCCGTTTTCTCCTTTGTTGAAGTTGAAAGATGATCAAGAATTTAAATGGGGTGACGATACAACAAAAGGCTTTGAGGAGATAAAAAGAATACATGAAGTGTCCACATGCTAGTCCTCCTCGACAAGGTAAGCCTTTCCAAGTTATATGTATTAAAAGGCCGATAGTCAAACAATTGGATCAGCCTTAATGCAAGAGTTTGAAGGAAAAGAATGAGTTGTTTTCTATTTAGGTAGAAAGGCTTTTGGATCCATGTCATGAGCCCGCGAATTTATAAGAGCACAAGTACAATGGCAGCCCATAGCTGACCGTGCTTGTCATACTTGAGCCCATATAAACCGAGTAGTCAAAATCAGTACCACAGCAGGTCTCGATAAATAATCGACATACAACCAAGATCGTACATGATTCAACACACATGTCACATGTTACATAAAGTTCACAGAATCACAGTTCATTCATGATGTCTGAAAGAGTTATTACAAACCAAGTTTGATAGATAGTAGCGAGCGAAGCAATTTAAGTTCGAAACTAGCATTTGTCAACATATGGTTCAAATCGGTGCCAACTCATGATCACAATCCACAAAAGCATAATAGAGGGACTATTAAAGATGCTGCTTAAGGCTCACTCCTCATCCACGGTGGGATAGAAGTAGTTCTTGCAATAGCCGTGATAGGCAGGTAATTTCATCTACAACAATGGAATAAAACCCTAAGTACGAGAAGGTACTCATTTAGACTTACCCATCATAAACTAGAAATAAATTGACTCCAAGAATTATGCAAGGCTTTATAAGTGGAGGTAGCTTGACAACATTTTGCATAAGCGATTAACTCAATTATACAATTATACTTTGGTGATCAAGTTAATTATAGCTATTCATCTCTAGATTAGTAACTATCACATGCCAAACATGTATATATATCGTTAAGAGCATACAATAGTAACCATAGCGGTGTAGTAATTCCATGTTTATCAGAATCATCACATTCCATAATACAATTACTACGATGTTGGGGCTAGCCAAGTTTCTCACTATCCGGAGAGATGGTGATTGAATCAATTTCAACCAGGTAGAATTTATTCCTAACACAAATCGAGCAGACCAAATCAGCGGTCACCTTTGGTACAACTCAGGTACACATTTTGCGGATTCGACTAGCGCCACACAATCAGGGACAACCAGTTGCTAGGATGATCAGGACTACCTTGCCCTTGGGCTCATTGCTGGCTCCCCACACATCCTTACTACCATCCAGAGTCGCGCACTTTTATAGATCGGGGCCCGGCTGAGTTGAGCTACTAAACCCGCTGATCGAACGAGTTATCGAACGACTAAGTGATAGGCATCGTTCAATCTTGTCGAAGTGCCAACAGCAGATGCGGTCCTTAATTGGCACGAGCCAGAATCACATGAGTCAACCTACACATAGACTCCGCTTCGGCCTCCATTTACATTATCCCATGGTTCTTTTCCACGATAGCAAATATAGCCAACTATGCTTGGGTATCCACCTATATCTCGCGGTGGCGAAATCACCCGACTTCTACCGGTCTAAGCATGGCGAAGCATATATTCGATCTGGACCTACATAGGGTTAAAGGTGTATATATCTCGAACAAGGTAGTTTCATGCATCAAGTGTTTTCAATCAACTCTTATAACCTAATGCATCAAACATAAAGGACTCAAGTAGTATTTTGTAAAAACATTTGTAAGACTTAAAATGCAGCAGGGCTTGCCTTTGAGAAAAGAGGTGGGGCGTGTCCGGGCACTCGAGGGAGCTCTTTAGAGTCTGCTCCTCTTCTCCTTGAGCTATGGCTTGAGGAGTCTCCTGCTGATCACCTTCCTCTTCTTCGTTGAATTCCAGCAACGTTATCTCCTCGGTCGATCCTATATGCATGATCATGGAATAAGATATCACGAACGCATGTATGATGACACGTATAATATGATAAAATATGATGAATGCATCCTCGTAAGTATTTTCAATAGCATGTTATTAAAGTAATAACAAGTGCATCCTATTCTACTGAGTAGGTGCAAATCTCTTCTCTATTACTTAAGCAAATACTTCTGCAATTCATCTACCAAACTACAAAAGAGCCACTACTTGTTTTAACCATAACTGGAGTTATATACATCAAAATCATATGGTTGTGGACATTATGAAAAGCTTATGAAATTGTCTACAACTTTCTTTTAATACTCTTAAGGTGATTCAACAGTTATCTAGGTCAAACAATTCAGTTAATCAAATCTGTCCAGAAAGTAAACATTTTTGGATAGCAAATTTCTAACAACCAAAACTCTTAAACCCTCAGTCCTATGACCATGAAAATTTAACACAAGGTATATTAGTAAGTTATCTACAACTTTGTTATTAACAATTTTTACAGAAAAGGCCCTTATCAACATGAAATTGTCCATTCAACCAAAACTATACATGCAACCACTTATTTGAATTATAAAACAATAATTAATTAGTTGCATACAACCACTTGCTTCTAAGCCTTACTATTAACACCAACAGTTCATATGCATCACAACAACCATAGAAAACATTATGGTCAAGCACAATCTATTTATTTAAATGCCTTTATTTACTTAATTAGATAATTAG
Organism: Miscanthus lutarioriparius; assembly: GCA_904845875.1. NCBI lineage: Eukaryota > Viridiplantae > Streptophyta > Magnoliopsida > Poales > Poaceae > Miscanthus > Miscanthus lutarioriparius. The sequence goes on along the minus strand of CAJGYO010000422.1, from coordinate 198,669 downwards.
GAAAAATAACAAACATATACAAACGTGCACAATAAATTCTCATAAAATTACAGTAGCTTCCTAGTGCTCACAATAGATTACTGTGAAAATTTCATACCATTTTCACATGTATAACATTCTCTACCAAAATGACAAGCTAGCAAGGTCTATTTTAGTGAAAATAGTTAACCCTATAGAAAAGTGTCAAAAAATAGATTATATATTTTTTTCTAGCTTCATATTAATGCCATACTACTGTACAAAAATTTGCATAGCAATATGTTACATATTTTTATCCCTATAATTTTTCTCAGAAAATGCCATTTATTAATAGATAAATAGAAAGATCATATTTCAATCAAGTTTACTATAGGCTTAATATTTTTCCAAGCTAGAGCATGTCAACACAAGACTAGCAAAATTTGAATCACAATTTTATCACAATCCTAGGTCAAGTTACACATTTTACAAAATTATAAACATTCAAAAAGCATTTATCTAAATACATTTTAATCACCATGAAAAATACTAGAAACTATACATTTCATATTTTATAAAATACTACACTTCAAGAGGAATACAACAAGATTTGGTTCACAAAAATTGGACGTCTAGAACTCCACTTATGATTTTTCAAAGTTAGTACAAAAATCTATAAAAGAAATAAGCTGAAACCCCTAACTAGCGATCGTCACGGAGAGAGACCCACCCAGGTGGGGGTCCACCGTCAGTGAGCCAAAGTAGAGCATGATGGTCGGCCCGGCGCTATATCGGCGGCGGCGAGCAATCCAGCGAAAAACCACACCTCGTGCTTTCGGCTCACCAAGCTGCGTCGATTGGTACACATGGTGACCGTCTTGAGGCGCACTAGAGCTACCTCATCGCCGACCATGGCGGCATGGAGGCGCTTCTGCGAAGGTGCACGCAAGCCACTATAGGCCTGGCGATCTTTCGGCGAAGCGCGCCAGTTCTGCGGTGTCCGAATCGATCTACCGAGGCTACTACGACTAGGTGAGATCTGTTGTGAGTCCTGCCTTACGCATGCGATGGCGCGACGGTGAAGCGGTGGTGCTTGTGGCGTTGTGTTCCATGCCGGCGGGCAACCAATCTCGATAACGTCATGCTACCGGCAATACTACATCCTGACCAAGCCCTAGCACGACAAAAATGAAGGAACGCGCGACAGAGCTAGGCAGCGGCGAGCTCGCCATGGAGGCGACTATGGAAGCCGAGCTCTCCAGCGAGGACGGGAACAGCGATTTCACCCTCACCGTAGCTCGTCGGTCGCGCAACCATGTCAAGGAGGTGCAGGGGAACACGATGAAGATTCTTTGCGAGATGGAGCGGCATTAGCACGGTGGAAGCGGGCGCTATCGATGGTGGAGTTTCTCGGTTGCTCGGTGGCGCTTGGCTCTCTCTGACGGGAGTGAGAGAGCGGTGGAGAGGAGAAGAGTGAGCACGAGTGAGTGGAACTCAGGCGCGGGATCTCGAGATATCGGCGCCAGCATTGCTGGCGAGGGCCGGACACAAGCCAGTGGCTGCCACTGCGGCGGCCTGTCTCATCCATGGTTAACCACCTCGGCCATGCGATCACGGCGTTCATCAGCGCCCAATGGCGAGCCTGACAACGAGTTTTCAAGCTATTCAATCTCCTAAACGGTGGTGAATTAGTGTACAAAGCTAAAACAAGATTTGTAGAGCTATGTACCAGCTACAAATTTGTTTTAGAAATCAAAGTCTAATTCTCAACGGTTAGGGAGTTAGATCATCACAAAGTCGTCTACGTCTACACTGTCAGTACAAATGACTTAGCAAAATTTCCTAAGTGCTGAAAACAGTGAAATGTTGATTCTTGTGAGCCAAATTCAAGCATGTTAGAAGCTGAACTAGCCTATGACCCAAAAATAAAAGTTGTTGCTCTACTCAAATACTACAACTTTTCTTTAGTGTACACATCCATGCAAAGGCTCTATGACATAGTTCAAACTAGGTCAAATATACCACTTTCAAATGATGACTTACACTACACTTATGACTTAGAGACCAAACTAGCCCAAGTCATGAATACCAAAGTTGTTCATAGTGATATTTTAAACATATTTAAGGTATTCCTAAGGTCACGCAAGAATTTCATACATTGGTTACACATAATGCTTCCCAGGTCAACAAACATATCATCACTTAGGAGCTTAATTAGATAAAGTGATCTTCATGAACATTGTTCCATTAGTCATCCTAAGTGTAGATAAGGTGCTTTAGTGACCAACATCAACCATTTACACTTATTCACTCATGATCATAAGCATACACAAAGGAAACATGAAATAAAAGGGCATGTTTCACTTGTTTCAGTTGTATGTTTCATATGTAAAAGCTTATATATGAATGCTTGATGATTATGCTCATGCAATGTAAGTCAAAGTATGCAAGCCTAACACCTAGGGTGTTACAATCCAGAAACAAGATATTCTCCTATTGAAAAGTTATGCCTCTTATGCTTATATTTCTCTTGCACTAAGTTGCGACATTACTTGTTATTGGTGAGTGTACGCCAGTGTCTAAAGGCTGATGTGATTAAGCACATGTTATCAATGCCAATATTAAGTGGGAGAATGGGAAAGTGGATTCTTGCATTATCGGAATTTGACTTGAGGTACGAATCGGCTAAAGCAGTCAAGGGGCAAGTAATAGTCAATTTTATTACTCAGCATCATAAACCAAATATTGGCTATGTAGAACTAATACCTTGGACATTGTTCTTTGATGGATCATCATGCAAGCAAGGTGGTGGCATTGGTATTGTTATTGTCTCACCTCGGGGGGCAAGTTTTGAGTTTGCTTTTCCAATTAAACCAGTGACTACCAACAATCAAGCAGAATATGAGGCTATTCTTAAGGGATTTCAACTTCTTCATGAAGTAAAGGCCGAGTCAATTGAAGTATTTAGAGATTCACAGCTAGTTATTAGTCAGTTGATCAGCCTATATGAATATAAAGATGATATTATGAGGGGATACTATGATGAATGCCAGAGGTTACTCAAGGAGTTTCCCCATATTTCTCTTTAGCATATTCCAAGAGCACAGAATTAAAAGGCTAATCGGTTAGCTCAGAGTGCGTCAGGTTATCGAGTGTTCCGAGAGATCTTAAGCAGTGAAACCTTGACTAATGATTGGAGAGTTGAAATAGCTGATTACCTCAAGAATCCATCATAGAAGGTTATTAGGAAACTAAGGCCTGGATATTTCTGGCCAACAATACTAGAAGATTGTTTTGAATATTACAAGAGGTGTCAGGATTGTCAACATTTTGGTAATATTCAGAAATCGCCTGCATCGACTATGAATCCAATAATTAAACCATGGTCATTTCGAGGTTGGGGAATTGATTTAATTGGCCAGATTTTTCCACCTTCAACTAAAGGACATAAGTTTATATTGGTAGCAACGGATTACTTTACCAAGTGGGTTGATGACATAACCAGAAAATGTTGGTCTTACCTCATACGACGGAGGCGCTGGCTCATCGATAGGTTCTCCTCTGGAACCTCCTCTGCTGTGCATTTGCCGCGGTTGTCCTCGCCGGCCATGGATTTGTTTAGATCTACGGCGAGGAGGAAGGAACCGCTATAGGTTTTGTGAAGATTGAAAGATGCAAGAAAATGAAGGCGGTTGCAAGTGTAGATGTGTTTGAAGATGGAGCCCTTGGCTAGTATTTATAGCCACGGAGATGGGATGGTACATATCTCGAGACGTCTGAGTAACTACAATTAATAGAAGGTAAAGTGCACGCCCCACTAATGCCGAAGAGAATGCAGCATTAATAATTGAGAATGTAAGATTGAGGAGTTTTCTTAGTGGAGGCCATGTTTTCGGACTTAATTGGATTAAAGTCAGAGGTCTGGAATTGGCTATTTTCAAATTGGCTCTTTAGCCAAGATAAGAGATATAATAGATCATCAGAAAATATGGTTATCATTGGTTCCACATAAAATATATGTTACAAATGTTGGTATGCAATTACAAGTTTAGAACATCCTGGATTACTTTCAATGCTTTTAGCCAGATAGCATCGACTTCTGTGATTTATTGCTTGTCTTCTTCGGCTGATCCATGGATGTTCTCGAGGTTGCTACAGATGGCTTTACCTTCTTTAACCTTGGTCAGCATTTCCTGTTTCTTCTGATTAATGGCATTAGGTATTTGAGCCAGATTGGACTCATGGCGATCGATGGCAGCCTTCATGTTCTCTAGTTCCTTCTTGAGTTCTGCACGCTTGGCTTTTAGTTGGTTCAGCTCTAGTTCGATCCTGAGGGAGGAGTTTTTCAAGTTATCGATTAGCTGTGCCAGCTCTTTGGTCTCCTGTTTGTTAGAGTTCTTCTTGTCCAATAAAGCTTCACGATCAGCTAGGTTTCTCTGAGCCCTTTTCACTTTTGGAGCTTGATCCTCACTGTTGGACAAAGGTGTCAGAACCTCAGCAAGATTCAAAGGCAAGTTACCCTTAATGGCTAAGAAAATTCTTTTGACCGGATCTGCATCTTGGACCAAATCGGCTATATTTTTTTGAGCATTGGCAGCATATCTTTTAGCTGATTTTTTATCTCCTCAAACAAAGTTTCTTTGGAGGAGATGACTGATGAGCTAATTTTATCTTCATCTAGATACTCTTCAAAATTGAAAGACTAGCTCAGAGTTGGTGAGTTAAGTGCCTGCAGGTGGGTAAGGAAAATTTTTGTTAAGAAATAACAAGTTGTTTGAAAAATAAGAAGAATAAGGAGATACATTAACTTTTCTAGAGTGTTTTCTATCTGAGGAGAAGGAACAGCTGATGATGCACCAATGGTATCTGGTTGAATCGGCTCTAAATTTTCAACACTGGTATCTACAAACATCAAGGAAGATTTTTTAATTCATGTTTGTTACAGAAGGATAAAATAAATATATGATTTTCTCACCATCGATTGTTTGCTACTGGGGAATTCACAGTCTGGGTGTCAACGTCAATAGGGTCGCCTTCGACTAATGGACTGTCGATTTTCTATTCTTGCATGGATATTTCCTTAGGTAGTGTCTAATGGGGTGAGGTGGTCAGGGAGAGATGAAAATTGAATGAAAAATCAAGAATTTTGAGGAGATACCTTGGCAGCATCAGGAGGTGAAGTGGAAGGATTTTCTCTTGTTTTGGAAGCATTGGTTGTTTCAATCGTAATTGGCTCCTTTGGGAGGTCACCGATGAAGGTCCAGTTGGTCTGCTGATCCAAACGCTGGGACAACAGTTCAGCACCCAGAGTAGATTGGGATGCAATGGTTGATAACTGTGAAGAAAGAATCAGAATCAAAAATTGGATATCATTTTGGGAAGAGGGTGAATTGTTTTACCTGAGCAGTTGATGGTCTCGTTCTGCGAAGTCTTTTCCCAGTAATGGTTTTTTGGGTTACTCCTTGGGCTACGTTGCGTTTTGAAGATTGATATGTTACAATTGTAGGGGCAACTTGGGTTTTTATTAGTTTCTTCAGTATGGGTGCAGTTGATCCCATTCTTGAGATTGGACATGGTGTATAATATTCTATGACGTGCCCTTTTATATCCACATTTGTGGGATTGGATTCATCATCCTGCAAGGGAGTTCTGTTAGATGAGTTGATAGAGGGACTTTAGTAGATGATCTTTATGGAAGGAAAAAGAGTTAGCTAGTTACCACACTATCGGAAGCAAAATCTTCATCCAGAGCTATGTAGCTAGGATAGACTAGCCTGTAGAAGAGGTGGGAATGCCATTCTTGCCACCAGGAATCATATAAATGTAAAGTGAAGGAGGTTCTGGTCCATTCATGCTGATAGAGGTAAGGAAGATTTGATCCTAACTAGAAAACTCTAGAAGCTTCCATTGACTCACTGATGCCTTCTCTCGGTTTCAATATATCTTTCAAAAATAGCTAGGGGGCAGTTGACCAAGACCCAACTGACGAGCTACAAAAGAAGGGTTGTAAAATTCATAGGTTGGAAGGTTACCTGGAAGAAAAGAACCTATGGACATTTCTTCGCATGATGATGAAATTCGGTGGTAGAACACAAGGTTTGATGAAAGAATTGAAGATTGTAGTCTGCTTGTTTAAATCGAAAGCGAACTCGATTCAAATCAAAATTTGAATGGGAAGACCAACTCATTGTTTTCATCTTCATCATAGGGTTGCCAGGTCAGAATATCTGCATCGAACCCTCTATAAAACTTCTTGAAGAGGTGGCCCACATCGACAGCAATTGTTATGGCCGATGCAGCTTCACCATAGTTCATACACTAGCTGGTTCTTCCTTCTTTGCCTTTGTATTCCTCATCAAAGTTGGAAGAGGGAAAGCTCAAATTCTGGAGATTTGGCTCCACAATCTTGTGCATATACAAATTTAACCACATTTGTATTAACCACCAAGGGCATTGATGGTGAGCACTTCATTCTTTGAGCCTAAGCGACCACCTAGTGCATTAAGTGGTAAGCTGATCCTAACAGATATTTTCCAAGAGGAATCTCAACACCTACTGCTAGGTGCTCTGCTAAGAGTTTATGATTGTAAGTTGGACCACAAGATGACCCATAGAAGATGAATCTTTCTAACCACATGTTCAGAAAAGCCACATGTTCTCTTTTGCTAGCAGTCGATTCGTTCCCAATGTGGTTCTAGATGTAGCTTGCCCATCCTGTGCAGTATGATATTTTAGCTAGTTTCTTTGACCCAGCACCTAAGAGTTCATATGGCTACATTGGTCCTGTTATTCTAAGGCCAGTCAACATACAAACATCAGCCAAGGTGATAGTCATCGGACTATGACCAAAGATAAAAGCATTCAAGGTGTTGGACCAGAAGTAAGAAGCGACAATTAGGAGTGAATCATTTCTTTCCATCCCGGATAGTGAAAGTGTCATGCATTGGCTTAAATCATAAACTTCTCAATCTCTTTTTTTTGTCTAACACTCTTCTAACTAGATCTCTCCATCCCTTAGGCATTTTGGGCCAATTCCTAAAGGGATTTTTGGTGTTCCAAGAAGATAGATCTACCAAGGACCTGCTGAAAGGAATTTGATTGGTTTCTTGGTTGATAAAGTCCAAAGGATTAGTATCTCCCATGGGTCCAAGGTAATAGGCATTTGGAACAATAGGCGAAGGATCAAAATTTCATTTTCCATTCCACAGGAAGCGGATGAGGTAAATTTAAGGAAAAGAAAAAATACAGAGCAGTGGCTTATAGTTGAAGGGTGAAAATTTGGAGACGTACCTCAGGGATGTAGTCGCTGGTCACCATTTTAGTTGGAATAGATCTGAATCTGACAAAGGGTTGCAGAGGAGTGACTTGAAAAGTAGCTCGAGCAAAGTAGAGAAACTGCTAGGGTTGAAGCTCTGGTGGTGACGGCTTTAGTTATTGAGGCTTGCTCGAAGAAGAAGGGGAAAGTAAATCGACTGAGTGGATTGAAGGTGATACTATTGGGACGCTATATAAAGTTTGGCCCAAAAAGTCAGGAGTCACGCGTTTGTTTCGGAATAGATGGTTACAACGCGGTGAACAGATGAATGAAATTTTGGAATAAAATTATTTTTATCCCAAAATTGGGGGGCATGTGTTTACACCAAAATTTAGAAAGAAGAACGTGGGAACTCGAAGCTTCTAAGATTGTATCATCAAGAAATTGATCAGGTGTGAATCAATATCGGTTGGTTTTGATGCAGTGTCAGAATCGGCTATTTTATAGATGACATCAGCAGACAACATCAATGGACTACGTACAGATGGCGTCGGGGAAAAATGTGTCGGACTCTACAAAAAGGAAAAGATTAGGGTCCAAGTTATTTTTAAGTTACGAATGTTTTCTTTTATTCCAAGAATTATAATGAGTCATATTTGAGTAGGATTCCTATCTAGGTTTCGGGTATAAATATTGGACCCTGGTTATTATAGAGAAAAACACGAACAATCAATCAATACAATTACATTTTCGGCTTCACGCCAACCTTTAGGAGTAGGGGTAATGTAGATCTCGGCAAGTTCTTCAACAAGTAGGTCTGCATCAACTGATGGACCTCTGGCTTGTCTATGAGTACCGTCACGACTTGTATCATACTTATAAAGCTGCATCAGCCGATTGATCTTTTACGAGTATAATATAAGTTAATTATCGATCTGTATCTTAGTTTGTAAGGCTGCATCGTCAGCTGATTGATCTCTTACGAACCATAATATAGATCAAGGTTACCGATCTTATGTTAAATAACTTATTGTTTAACACAATATCACCAGTTATCGAATCTTCTAATATTAGTAAGATTTTCCTTGCTGTTTTTGGTTGATTCACCAGTTATCGATCTTGTTATAGTTAATGTTTTATTAATTATAACAAATCACCTGATTAAGATAGAGATAGATTGGCATCATATCATCTTAATTGGTTGTCTTCTAGTCTAGTCACAATTCAAATCTTATAATTGATGGCTTAATTCTGCTAGATCAGCTGTTTTATCTCTATTCCAATCAAACATAGTATGCATCTAAGGACATGTTTTAATCTTGAATAAACTCAATAGTTAATGAGATCTAATCTAATGACGCTACCATAGCTGCATCGACCCGGTCGAACCTCACTGGCAAGACTTTAGATTAGAGATTATCGATTAGTGGTTTTGTTCATGATCGAGACATGTACTTTGATTGTTTGATATGCATGCATCGGCTATTTTGGCCGATTTGCCTGTGCTTTCACACATATAGCATGTTTTCCATGAACCTATCAATATATAGATGGTTTTATAGATTCTTTAGCTTTAGTTTGTTACTATTATCATAGCTGTATCGATCCGATCAAACCTCACTGTTATTGGTAACAGATTAGATTCAGAGCGTTTATAGATTCATTTGTACTAGACAGTCGATTTGTTCGCATGTTATACCATTTCCCGTTAAACTTATCGGCTCAATGCTTTACACTGGTTATATCCATCTAGCTGATGAACTTTCTTCATATTACTTATATTTGGGTGTATTGCACTTGTTCTGTCTGGGTTAATTAATCATAATAAAATTGTTATGACCCATGAGTATCGGATATTTTTGAATTCGTAACATCATCACTGATAATAGCCGATAATCTTCAATTTAGTTTTCCTTGCTTTACTAATATGTTGGATATCGACTATTTAGTCGATAGCCCCATCGAATTGGCTGTTTAGCCACATATTTGGAACTGTCTGGAGCAACACCAACATGTTCCGCCTTAAACTACTGATAAGATTTTCTCTCCTTGTCAATTACAGGTCAAATTGACTGGCACGCTGTTGGACCTTCAGAATCGACTGGTCCTGTGTTGAAGCCAAGCAGATCTCCAATCTCATTCCATTCAGATCATCTGGCTTGCTGTGTGTTGGCTGCGTTGCCACATTTTTTTGCACCAACAACTTCGTTTGGCTAATGAAAGTTTCATCCTTCACTTGCTTGATTTGAAATCCAAGGAAGAACTTCAATTCACCCATCATGGACATCTCAAATCTCTTGGTCATGATCCTACTAAATTCCTCATAAAAAATATGATTAGTACTACCAAATATTATGTCATCGACATATATTTAGCACACAAATATATCTTTACCAACTTTATGAGTGAAAAAGGTAGGATCAGCTTTGCCTATTTCAAAGCCTTGTTTGAGCAAGAATTCCTTAAGGCATTCATATCATGCTCTTGGTGCTTGCTTAAGCCCATAGAGCGCCTTTTGGAGTTTGTAGACATGGTTGGGGAACTTGGGATCTTCAAAATCTAGTGGTTGCTCAACATAGACAAGCTCTTGAATAGAGCCATTGAGGAATGCACTCTTCACATCCATTTGATATAACTTGAAGTTGTGATGAGCGGCATAGGCTAGAAGCATTTGGATTGCTTCAAGCCTTACCACCGGTGCATATGTTTCTTCAAAGTCCAAACCCTCTACTTGAGTCAAACCTTGAGCAACCAATCTTGCCTTATTCCTTGTCACCACGCCATTCTCATCTTGCTTGTTCGGAAGACCCACTTGGTGCCAATGACATTGGTATTGGGTCTCTCCACCAAGGTTCACACTTGATTTCTTTCGAAGTTGTTGAGTTCTTCTTGCATGGCCATCACCCAATCTGGGTCTCCAAGTGCTTGTTCTACCTTAAGAGGCTCCAAAGAGGAAACAAACGAGTAATATTAACAAAAATTTGCTAAGTGAGAACAAGTTGTTACCCCCTTTTGAAGACTCCTAAGGATATTATCAACGGGATCATCCCGTTGTATTGTTTGCCTTAGCCTTGGATGATCAATGGTCTCTTGTTCATCTTCTGGATCTTCATCTACTTCTTGCTCGAAGATTGGTTGTAGGTTCTATCCACGAGCTAGAGTCAAATCGATTGTCTTCTTGTTGTAGAGTGTGGGCATGTACGCCGCTCAAACGCGGCATTGGCATGTGCAGTGTGTTATGTGAGGTCCGCTGCTATTTAGCATCGAATGCGACAATGGAAATTGGTGCATCGACAACTTGAGGAACCTGCACTTCAATGGCTTGATCTTCTTATGGTCTAATATCACCAATAGCCAATTGCTTGATTGCTTCACATGGTGGATCCTCCTTTCCTACAACACTTGAATCAACTTGCTCCACTTGAGAGCCGTTAGATTCATCAAATGTCACATCTACCGCAATCTTAACTCTCCCGAAGGTTTTGTTGAAAACACGGTAGGCATGCTCATTTGATCCATAACCAAGAAGAAAACCTTCATCAACTTTAGGAGCAAACTTAGAGGTTTTGGGTTTCTTGTTAAGTATGAAACACTTGCACCCAAACACTCTAAAGTAAGACACCTTAGGCTTGTTACCAATTAGAAGCTCATATAAAGTCTTCTTCAACTTCTTGTGTAGGTAGAGGTGATTGATGGCATGGAAAGCGGTGTTGACAGCGTCACACCAAAAGATTTCCGGCGTCTTGTACTCATCTAGCATTGTCCTTGCCATGTCAATGAGTGTACGGTTCTTCCTCTCTACTATACCATTTTGTTGAGGGGTGTATGGAGTTGAAAACTCATGCTTGATGCCCTCTTCATCAAAGAACTCCTCAACTTGAGTGTTCTTGAATTCGGTCCCAATGTCACTTCTTACTTTCTTGATTGGGAGACAAAACTCCTTTTGAGCTCTTCTAACAAATATCTTCACCTTCTCTTGAACTTGGCACTTGTCATACAAGAAAAATACCCAAGTAAAATGGGAATAGTCATCAACAATAACAAGACCATATTTGTTACCCCTGAGACTTAGGTAGGCGACCGATGCAAAGAGGTCCATGTGTATTAGCTCCAATGGTTGCTTGGTGGTCATGATGCTCTTTGGTGGGTGAGGCACGCCAACTTGCTTTCCGGCTTGACAAGCGCTACAAATCCTATCTTTCTCAAAGTGAACATTTGTTAGTCCAAGGATGTGTTCATCTTTTAGAAGTTTGGCCAAGTTCCTCATCCTAACATGGGCTAGTTGGTGATACCAAAGCCAACACATGCTAGATTTTGCCACTAAACAAGTCTCAAGATTAGCTTTACTTTTGTTGAAATCAACTAGGTAAAGCTTATTCTTTAATCGACCCGTAAAGACAATCGAGGAATCATCCCTTCTAAAGACTTCCACACCCTTATCCTTAAAGAGACAATTGTAGCCCATCTCACACAATTGAGAAACGGACAACAAATTGTAACTCAAAGAATCAACATGTAATACATTTGTAATTGAATGCTCAAGGGTTATAACAACTTTATTGAGACCAATCACATCCCCCTTTGAATTGTCTCCAAAGACAATGTTTTCATTTGAGTCCGTCATCGGGCAATATGATGAGAACATACTCCTTTCTCCGGTCATATGATTTGTACATCCACTATCATGCACTCAACTTGATCCACCGGAGGAGTATGCCTACAAAACAAGTTTAGTTGCTAGATTTAGGTCCCCAACTAGACTTGGGGCCTTGCATGTTAGTCACAAGAAACTTAGAAACCCAAATAGAAGTATTCCTATATATGTTGGTTTCCTTTCCAACATATTTAGCAACCACTTTTCCACTGCTGTTGTTCTTCAAAACAAAGCATGAGGTCAATCTTTGTTGAGGTGCATGGGCCCTTGGTTGATAAGCATATTTGTTCATAGTGCCCCACACCGATTCCTTTGGCTTCACTGAACTTGTTTCTGCTGGAACACCTTTTCTTGGGCTTAGTCGATCAGAAATGAATTGGTAGCCTTCCCATTTTTGTGGAGCGCGGCACCGCCACCCTTCAACGCTAAGGCACTACTGCTTCCGGGGATATGACTTTGCCATGGTCTGCAGCAGTCAGCTGCTCTACACCAATTCTTCCCTTCCTCTCAAACTGCACATACTCATAGCCATTCACTATCCTTCTTCCATTTGTCTTGGATCCTTTTGTGTGGCTGTGCCCATGCTTGATTGAGGGATGCCTTCCTTGCTTGAATTGTGGCCCATTTGATTCATCCTTCTTGTCATTGGATTGGGCCTTACCCATGCACCCTTTTCTAATGATTTCATTGAGCCTAGCAATCTCCTTTTTTATAACCCCATGTTTGCAAGGTTAGTGGAATAGGCATTCAAATCAAGATTATAACATTTTCTACAACCCGACTAGTGGATTGGAGTTGAGGCTTCCTTTGCCTTAGAGGGATGTGAGTTACTATCCCAAAGAATGTCATATTGCAGCTCAAGTTCTTTGTGCTTTTCATCCAAGTCACAATACTTTTTCTTGAGTGCATTATTTGCTTTCTTTGTGATAGCATGGTCCTCTTGCTCTTTGGCCAAAGCCTTGCGCAAGGATTCCACCTCACTTCTCTCTAATGCAAGAGCTTCCTTGCTAGCAATGCAGAGATCCTTTTATTGGATAAGAGTTTCCTCTCTAGATTCTATCTTGACTTGGACACTCTCTAACTCCTCCATTAGTTTAGTGATGAACAATTTGGTCTTTCCATCCAAATTTTTAGTTATCATGTTTATTTCTTCATCACTAGATTCATCATCACTAGAGCTATCAGTAATATCACTACTAGAGATATCACTAGGAGGTGGAGGAGGTTTGGCCTTAGATTTGGATTTTACCTTCTCACCCTTTGCCATAAGACAAATGTTAAGGGTAGTAGTAGTCATCATCATCGGACATGTTGTTGAAGAGCCTTGGTGTAGAGGATGGCTTGTGGATAGCTACGGTTGCAATCTTCTCATCCTCATCACTTGAGCTCTCTCTAGTTGAGTCCCATTCATGCCTAATGTGAGCCTCTCCCAAGTACTTCTTGCTCTTCCTATGGTCGACCTTATCCTCTTGCTTGTCCTTCTTGTATTTGTTGACCTTGATCTCATATGGACACTTGGCAATGAAGTGATCGGTGCTACCACAATTGTAGCATGTTCTCTTCTTCTTGTTGGAAAACTTTCTCTTCACTACCTTGTAGCCTTGCTTCTTTAGCCCCTTTTGAAACCTCTTCATAAAGAGAGCAACATCATCAACCTTCTCATATTGATCATCATCATTTTCACTTTCACTTGAGGATGATATGGTCTCTACTTGCTCTTGAACTTGCTTGATTGCTTTAGGCTTGCTAGTTGAAGCTTTCTTGTTGATCTTGGACTTGCTTGTAGAGCCTTGCTTGCTTGATTTGTTGGCCTTAAGAGCTACATCCTTGATCTTGATGCCTTCTAGCTTTGCTTGCAACTCTCCAAGCTTCTTCCTCTCATTTGCTTCTTCTCTTTGCACGTCAAAGGTCAAGATCCACCCAAGTATATCATTTGGTGTGAAGTACTCAAACTTCTTGTCTCTAATTAGAGTCACTACGGTCTCATTTCTAGGTGAATAAACCTCCAACATAATCTTGACAACTTTGTGATCATCTAGCTCATCATAACCATAGCCTCTAATCTTGCCCACCATTGTCATCAACCTATCAAACATCTCTTATGGCCCTTCTCCATCCAAGATTACAAACCAGTTGAGCTTTGACATCAACAAATCAATTCTTGCCTTTCTCACTTTGTCAACCCCTTCATGTGCAAGGTGCAAAGTGTCCCATATTTGCTTGGCAACATCAACCCCAATCACTCTATTGTACTTATTACCATCCAAAGCACTAAGCAACACACTTGTGGCTTGACCATTGAGGTGAATGATTCTCATTTCTTCTAGTGTTGGGTTCTTGAGATCAACTGGTGGCTCAAATCCATTGCACACAATCTCCCAAATGCCAGGGTGAAGACCTATAAGATAGGCTCTCATCAAGTGCTCCCACTTGGTAAAGTTAGTCCCATCGAAATGAGGTAACTTGCCCGCGGGTACATTGATGAAAGACCTCCAATCATGGTTAGTCAAAGGCATAGAAGAATAGTTATATGATATGGCGGCATATTTGTTGTTGTCGACTTTGCCCTTTCCCTTTTTCTCCTTCTTTCCCCCCTTGGACACTTTGTAGGACTCATCATCATCTCCATCTTTGGAACAACTTGATATGTCACTTGATGATACATTGGTTGTCTTTACTTCTTCTTCCTTCTTCTTCCTAGCTTCTCTTCTTTTTCTTCTTTCTTCTCTCTTGAACTTTCTTTCTTCCTTTCTTTGCTTCTTGTCTTCAAGTCTTTGCTGCTCCTTCTCTCTTTCTTCTCTTTTTTGCTTTTCTTGCTTTCTTCCTTCTTCTTCTTTCTTCATCATTGAGAGCTCTTTCGGTATCGGTGGCCTCAAAATGTGGGAGCATGGTGTTGCTCGTTGTGGACACATTGACCTCGCTGATGTCGATGTCATGCAGCTCAACTCGCTCCGGATCAACGTCCACCAGTTTCACGTCACTAGTACCTTCTCTGGGCTCCACACCTCACGCGGTGAAGCACACATGAGGTAACCTGCTCTGATACCACTTATAGGATCTTTGGTTAGCCAAGAGGGGGGTGAATAGGCCTGTTAAAACAAAGCTTAAGCAGATATCAAATTTCACCCGCGGCACTACCACTCTGATCTCAAGGCACTACTGGACAAATGCACTATCGGGGCTAGAACAGGCACTACTACCACCCTCTGATAACTTCGAGTCATAGTTCAAAATCAGTGAATGGAAACTTAGATTGGAGAAATTCATTAGCTAGAAGTGGTAGGAACACCACACACAAGTAGATCGGCCACAAACCCTAGAAACCACCTCAACGACAATATGAAATGCAAGTGAAGTAAATCAAGCACAAGGTGACACAATGATTTATCCCGTGGTTCAGCTCGCCACCAAGGCTTGCCTAAGTCCACATTGTTGAGGTTGACACTAAGGCTAGGGCTTTGCAACCCTTTCTTGTTCTCAAGTCAAGAGAGTTAACTCTTGAGATGATGCATGTTGATATTTCTTAACGTCTATTGGAGGATTCCATGGCGCATATAACTATCGCGTAGCACTTCACTCGATTGAGTCTTGAGTGTCGAATTTATAATTTATCCCACGGGAAGGTGGAAGGCTAGAATCTATACTTGGACTAGGATTTGCTAAAGGTAGGTTCTAAGTTGATCCTAGGTAGGTGGATGATAGTGAAGGATGAGTGTAAACTACCTAAACTAACTACTATTAACAAGCTAACCGAGAGATAGCTAGGTGGGAGAAACAAGCGATTTATCTTTCAAGTAACTAAGGGTAAACAAATAACTAGGAGAAATGCAATAGTACTTTGGGGCACAAACACCTACCTACCAACTAGGAGAGTTAATGTGGCGAAACCTCCTAAATTATAGGGCCCATGCACACTGTCAACACGTCCAATGACCTTTGACATCTATGCATACGTTCCTTTAACTTAAGAAGACTGTCGGGTGTCCTCGGGGAACCCCGAATCATCCACGATTTCCGAAGGGATCACATTACGAGTCATTGCAGATTACAACAGTTTATTCAAATAGATATACCAGAGTAAAAAAACAATGGAAGTCTTACAATAACATAATTTACAAAACAGTAGTTTCAAACCTCACAACTAAGTTCAATGATTATTACAAAACAAAATAGTGGAGTGGCATTATAATATAATACAAAACACACAATGAAACCGCCCTACCCAAGGACCACACATTTACTTCTCATCGATCGATCGAACAATAGTCATGCAAAGACGATCCAAAATAGATCTGCTCATGAGGCTCACCTCAAATAAGGGTCATCGAACCACGAGTACAAAAGTACTCAACAAGACTTAACCGAAATAAGAACTGATAAACTCAGGAATGCAGGCTCAGGGATTCAAGGTATGGCTTTAGCAATAATCAAAGTTCTTTTACGTAAAAGCTCTTTAACAAAATTCTTTATATCAACATTTAAAACTTCATAAAATCATATACAAAGATGACACGACCCATAATGAGATCATGAAACTTCATACACAACACTTTCTCAAACCACTTCAAGTTTTAGTTATTATACTACGATGATGAACAGAGAAGTGAGTCTCCATAACTGAGGAGCAACGACGATTCGAACCGATTAAACCCAGCTGGGGATTCCAGACCACACGACATATGCAGGTCCCCGACCTACATATACCAACCTACCCTCGGATCCTCTAAACAAGAACGGGTCCGCGCCACTCGAGAATACAGTACTCCACACTCCAGCCCATTGCCACGTGGGTACACGCTATTCCCACCATCTCTCCACTCCCAGTGCACGAGTAGCCATTCTCGCAATAGAATCACCAAGTTAAGGCTTACCGGAGTATGTGGTTAGTACTACAAAGTCTCACCGCACGCAATTCACCAACGGTACGGGCCTTAATCGACACAGGTGGAAAGAACCCGCTCACAAGACCTCCATGTCTTGTGGCTCACACACACCGAGTCTGTCCGGCCTAGATTTATTACTCCACATTCCCATATCACATGATAACATAAGTAACCAAAGTTCCATATAAAACTTGCAGGTGACAGGTAATCACCCGACTTTCATCGTTCTAAGCATAGCTAAGCATAACTAGGCATATACTGAATTAAAAACGTAATGTGGGTAAATATGGAATAACAAGGTTGGTAATGTACCAATTTGGTTTTCACTTGACTCCTAATCACTTAATGCAGTAAATAGAAGCAAAAGCGAAATCAATTTGTAAAACACAAGGTAGGGTTGTATGCATCCGGGGCTTGCCTTCGTTGACGGAAAAGTCTGATTCCTGCGACGTTCCACAAGTATTCGATCTTACCTCAACAGACGGATTAACCTCCTCCGCAACTTGATTAACTACCACGTGTTCACCTTCGTTCACTACTGCGTAGTAACAATGCCATGTTTAACATGATGCGAATCTGAAAACATGATCCTAGAAGATAGATGCAAAATTTAACAACTGGAATACAACTTTCCTTTGCGGTACAGTTGCAAGCCAACAAAACCAATTGACACTAACATCTAGGGTTACGACAAGTTAACTTATTAACAACCTAGGGCTTATGACATAGGTGACTTGATCAAACTGATCTTGAAACCCTACTGGTCACAAAACATGACCAAAACAAGATCAAACCCTAACCTAACACTTAGGGTTTGCTTTAATTCAATTTTTAATTAATTTTGAAAATAAGCTCAAAATGAACTTGTTCCAAATGACCTCAAAATTTTATGCAAGTTTCCACATGACAAATTAGTGTATCAAAATAAATTTAATAATTTTTGGAGTTATATAGTGCTCTACAAAAATTATGGAAATTACATTTATCAATTAATTGACTAAATTTTGGAACATTAAAAATTTATTCAAGTTTTAAGTTTCATATTTTTAAACCATAATATAACATGTACAGAAGCTACACACAAATTTTCAGAATTTTTGGAGCAGTAAGTATTTTCCTATGAATTTCCAAAGTTGCTGCACTATTCAAAATCCAGAAAATAAGAAATCTCTCTGTACTCACTCTCTCTCTCTGACGACCCGGCCCCGCATGTCAGCGACCCAAAACAGAGCGCACGGCGGTGCCGCTGACTCTGGTAAGACAAAACGCGCCGACGGTGAGACTCCGGCGAGGTGGACAGCACCATCATGATCAACATCACCCCGCGAACCTATCCCGACCCTCAGAACAGTAGCAGGCACACCAGAGGAAGCTCCACGCCAGCCATGGCGGCCACGGTGATGCAGACACAGCGGCGCACGGCACAACTCTGGCTACAACGCGATAGAGACTAAAGTGAAGAGAGCATCATGCTCAGGAACTCACCACGAACACGACGGTATGCTCGGTGAAGGCGGAGACGGACTGGAGTGGCCTGACCACGGCGAGGCAAGGTCAACGGTGGTTTGGCCGGCCGTGAGGAAGAAGAGCGTGGACAGCGAGTTCCCGGCAATTTTAGGCGACCAAGGTTGGCTAGCTGTGTTCGCAAGGAAGAGACGAAGCTAGGACGGCCTTTACCGAGAGGGCAACAGCGCTAGGTCGACGACAAAAGGTCAACGGAGCTATGGCAACGGTGGCGGCGATGAAAACAGAGTGAGGAAGAGGGGACAAACGGCGGCGACTCAGTCCTTATAACGCGGCTAAGAAGCAAGGAGAAGCCACGCCACGGCCTTCACCGTGCCAGCACGACGCCGAAAATGGCCACGCGCTCGCCTGGAAACAAGCCGAAGGTTGCCGGCGATGTAGCCAGAGCGGTGAACACTGTTCATCAAATTTACAAAATTGCCATCCAGTTTGAAACTCAAATTACTCCCAAATTTTTGTAACAACTCAAAAATCTCCAAAAATAAAAGTTGTTCAAAATCAAAAGTTCTACAACTTTGCTTTTATAACCATATCCAAATTCGGTCTACATTTTGAAATGCAAATTTGAATTCGAAAAGGGGACATTTAAGGAATTTCGCCTTTTCAAAATACTTCAAATTTTAATAAACAACTTGGAAAACTCCAAAAACCAACTTTGTACAACTCAACAAGCTCTACAATTTTGCTTTAAGGCTCAACCCCAAAATGTGCTTTGATTTTGAAATAGATTTTCCAGGTCAAAACTTAAAGGCCGAAATTAGGGTTTTCGAAAATCCCAATCCAAACAAAACTTGGAACATGATTCAAACACTACAAGGCAACACTTATAACACAAATATAAACTCATTTTAGTGAATGCGTATCAAAGTTCTCAATATGACCAATGCCTTGCAATGCATATGATGGCATGTCCTGTTTTTAATATTTAAACACCGGGGTGTTATTCAGATTAAATAGACAAGGTCCGCCACGAGCCCTACGATTTAATAACTAGACCTATCATGGGGAATACAGAGGATGGATAAGGCTGTCACCACTTGCCACCTACCCCAATCTATTCGGAGGCCTAGTCAGTATCCACAGTGTAATCAGAGCCAAAGCACCACGCTTAATCTACGTGCTTACTACTTGATTTGAGCTCAGGTGAAATGAGATCAAAGCACCCTAACCAGATAAAGGAACCAAGACTAATGAAAGACTACTAATAATAAGATAACCTATGCTACTAATGCTAAACAACAAGCATCTAAGCTCACTAATGATGAACACTAATGACTAAGTACTTAAAGTAAAGCAAGCAATACTAGAATAAAGTACAGAAATAAATACTGAATAAAGTAATGCAGAAATGAAAGAATTACAAAGGAGCTATACTAGACCCAGAATACTCTTCCAGACTCTAAGAAGCTCCGCTCTTGCTCTACTCCACTACTAGACTACTACTCTATAGCTAAAGCTAAGCTAGAGAAGCTTGGAGAGCTTGGAAATGACTAGAACTGAATGGGACGTCTTCCACCGAGCTCCACACCCCCTATTTATAGTGTAGGGAGGCATGGGGGTACTTGTAGGCAGCCAAGAGGTCGGTGGAGGTTACTTGGGCACCGGGCGGCCCAGGGAGGGCACCGCTCAGCCCTCCATTCCATAGCCTTTTGATCCTACAGCGTTGGTCAGCTCCCAATGGCAGTTATTTGGATAGCACGTGGTGAAACTCGGATGGGAAGTCAGTTGGTGAAGCTCCAAGCCTATGACAGTGGGCCCATGGATCCATGGCCTCTTCATCATGACCGTTGATCAAACCAACTTAGATCAACACTTCTAATTGGCTGAGGAGGAGCTCCCACGGATCACTGACGTGGCAAGGTGCCAAGTGGGCACCAGGTGGGGCCAAGCGGCGCCTGCCTATGGGCCCAGGTGGCCCTGCCATGTCCACTTGGTCCATTTGTCCATATTTGTCACCTATTTGACCAAAATTTGCTATATTTCTTGCATAGAAATAATTCTCCAAGTACAAGTGGAACTAGGTAAAATTTAAAAATAAATCTTCACATGTGATGATGATTTTCCATACTTTTGGGTGGAATGTTGATGGTAAAAATGGGTGTTAGTGATCGTCAACAAGCTACCCCTTTGCTGTCCTTAGCAAAGATACGGGTTTAGCATAGGATAAGTTGTTGGATCAGGAGTTGCGTACAATGTAACGCCCTGCAAAAACTTATATACAAACAAATACTATCTCTTGAATTAAACATGTTAGCGCTTAGAAATTTCACCATCGGTCTTAGCAATGTGGGGCTTATAGCTTTCACCTTGATACAAGCAAGTGCAAGATAGTGTAGCTAGATAGATACTTTTTGCCTACTTTGGTTTAGCTCAAACTTCCTAGAGGTTTTCAAATGATTTTGAAAGAAAACTTGCCTAAGTTACTCAAATGGTACACTCAAGTCACTCAATGGTGTTTGAAATCCTCACCAAGGCCATGAATGTTAGCCTTAATTTCTATCCTAAAGCTTATGTGGAGCTCAAGGTAGGGGTAAAAGCATAGCTTACTTGAATTAAATCTATTGCTAAGTCAAACACTTGGATCACAAGGAGCAACAAATCATACAAATTGATCAAGATGTGCATGTGTGTGACATATTTGGTGGAAGTGGTACTCCTTTGAGAAGTTTCCCTTCTCTAGCTTCTTTTGAGAGGGCATGGCTACTTTCTTTTTCTCACTCTCTCTCTCTCTTTGAACACTAGAGATTTTTGCTCATTAATTCTCTCTTACTTTTTTTCTTCTTCTGTAGCCCATGTCTCTCTTTCGATATAAGATTGCTAGAGAGGTAACTTTGATTCTCATAGAGTAATAACAAATGGAATGTGGTTGTGTATCCCCAGTGTAGGAATAGCATACATGTATGGTGTACGTGATCTTGATCTAAAGGCATGAAAAGTTTCTCTACTCAGATCAACAAGGTTTGAAAAAGCTCAAAACAATCAAGCAGCTTTTATGGTGGCTTTATCATGTATGAATGTGTAAGTAAATATTTGGCTCTGGTAGGAGTTTATCACCATTGAGGAACTTCTAGCAAGAGAGTTTAGCATTTTGCAAAACAAAACTCTAGGTTGTCTTTACTATTCCTCAGATAGATTCAAAGATTTACTCTAATCGTGGCATACAACATATCTCACAAAAGCCTATTCTTGGTTCTAGCATTTGCAACCCACGAATGCATTCAACTTAAGATGAACTCTAAGTTTATCATGCTAAAAACTTAAGAAGTATAAGGTTGTATGACAAGCTTTTGCAAAGTATCACAGAGTAAGTATTCATCATCTCCAATTTTATCATCATTTTATTAGAGCAGAGTTTTTCTCGAAATAAATTAAAGGCACTCCTCTCTACATTCTATGATCATGAATATTGAAACATAAAGCAAACATGAATGTAAAGAAGGGGTTTAAGATTTTCATACCTGAGTAGGGAGAGATGTCTCCCCCAAGCTTGCCTTTTGCATAGGTTGGAATGTCTTTTGGCGGCTCTTTTGATTCTTTTCTTTATTGACTAACTAATACTACTAAAATGCATAACTAACTAGCTAAACCTATAACTACTAGATAACTTATTCAGCAGGGATGCTACTGAATTTTATTCATTAATTTTAAATAATTTTTTTATATATGTGTTGCTTTAATGCACATCTATCCTATCAAGCATTAGCTACTACAAACTTCATTTATTAACATAGAGTAGCTAAGTGCAACTAACCTATCATGCAATGTAAAACAAGTTTATTGAAAATGAAATGCAACTAACGAAATGCGGTAAATGAATGCAAGGAATAGAAAACTTACCTTAATGTCGGGCTCAAGGTCATTCGTCCTTGGGTGGAGGCGTTTCCTCTTGTTCCAAAGACGGAGGCATTGTTAGGATCAGGGTTAGGTGATGATGAGTTTGAGGAAGGATCTTTCTTTTGACACCATCTCTTTCTATTCTTTTTTTCTTGACAGGCTTCTCCGGTTCTTTAATCGGCTTTGGTTTCTTCATCTTGATTCCCTTCGGATGCTTCTTCTTTCCCTATTTCTCATCAAAGAGGGGTTGTCCAGAGGCAAAAGCAAATATTTCTTTTCTTCCAGCAAAGTGGAATTAGATTCGCCCAGAAGCCACATATATGCAAGTATTTGTAGTGTTAAGGAAAGGACGACCAAGGATTAAAGGTGTATCCTCGGCATTACCCATGTCTAAGATCATAAAATCAGTAGGTACATAGGCACTCCTAACTTTAACTAATAAATCAGTGGCTACTCCCTAGAGATAACGGGTGGATTAATCAGCCAATTGTAAGTAAACTAAAGTTGATGCTAGGGGCGTATAAAATAGCTTATCATAAGTTTCCTTAGACATGATGTTAATACTAGACCCTAAATCATAGATGG
The DNA here is from genome assembly GCA_904845875.1 of Miscanthus lutarioriparius. Lineage (NCBI taxonomy): Eukaryota > Viridiplantae > Streptophyta > Magnoliopsida > Poales > Poaceae > Miscanthus > Miscanthus lutarioriparius. The sequence goes on along the minus strand of CAJGYO010000422.1, from coordinate 175,976 downwards.
CATTATGAAAAGTGTGGGGTCCTATGGAACAAGTAATGATGGGGCTCCTAGGATCACCTTTTTCAATAGGAAATCCCCAACCATTCTCAGAGAAGTCATACCTTGCCATGACAAGGTTGGCTGTTTCCATTGTTCCCTTAGGTTTACCAGGAATTCTATCTTTTTCATAGGATGGGATAGCAGCAGCAATTTGAGCTAATTAGGTTTCTATCATCTTATTGAAACTAAGTTGGTTCTTTAAGACAGAAGAAAATTCATCCAATTTAGCATTTATGTTTTCCAACATCTTGTCATGAGCATATAGTTTCTTAGTAATACTATCAGTCATTCTACCAAGGCTATAAACAAGATCTTTCAAGAAAGTATAACTATTATTACCCTGATTATTCAAACGAGAAGAAGAGTAATAATTATTACCTCCCTGATTGTTGGAGCGTTGATTCCAGCCTTGATGTTGTGGACGGAACCCGTTGTCGGTGTTGACGAAGTTGAGGTCCTCTTGGGTTTCAGGGCAGGAATTGCCCGAATGTCCAACATCTCCACAGACTTCGCAAGTCATATGGGAATTCATGGCTTTGAGTGTCTCTTGGGCACTCACCTTCTCATAATGATCCACTCGCTTCGCGAGTAGATCTATCTTGGCTGCAAGCATGTCATTTTCTTTAATTGAATGCATACCTCGTTTACGGGGTTGGAGTCGATTGTCGTTCCATCCTTGGTTGGAGACCATCTTCTCGATCAGTGTCTTTACATATGCAACATTTAGCGAAAAGAATGCACCACCACCAGCAACATCTAAATGGCTCCTATCTAACGACACTAATCCATGGTAGAAGTTTTAGATCAAAAGCCAGTCTTCCATGCCATGGTGTGGACATGCAGAGACGTACTCTTGCATTCATTCCTAAGTCTCGGGAATCGACTCATCTGCTAGTTGTTGAAAACTAGAGATTTTATTGTGTAGAGCATTAGTCCTCCCCATGGGGAAAAACTTAACTAGGAAAGCGTTGGAACACCTATCCTAGGTATCTACAGCGTTACGGTTAGAGTAAAACCATTGCTTAGCCTTTCCTAACAAAGAGAAGGGGAAAAGGCAAATACGTATAGCCTCTTGACTCACTCCCTTAATGGTGAATGTGCTACAAATCTCCAAGAAATGTTGGAGGTGAGCATTTGCATCCTCATGGGCTTTCCCACAAAACGGACTAGCTTGAACCATCGTAATTAACGCTGGCTTAAGCTCAAAGTTAGCGTCCCTATTGATAACATTGGGTTCGGTGGCTACATTAGCAACCGAGGGTGCAGAAAAATCATGAATGGACTTGTTGGCGATGATCGTGTAGGGTAGTGATAGGATATGACGAAAAAAGGATAAACTAACTAGGATAACAATAAAAAACCTAGCTAACAAATTCAGCCTTATAAATTCGATGCCAGTTGCCTTCCCCGGCAACGGCGTTAGAAATGCTTGTTGATATTTCTTAACGTCTATTGGAGGATTCCACAAGCGCACAGAACTATCGCGTAGCACTTCACTCGGTGTGTACCGAGTGTCGAATTTATAATTTATCCCACAGGGAGGCAGAAGGCTAGAATCTATACAGGACTAGGATTTGCTAAAGGTAGGTTCTAAGTTGATCCTAGGTAGGTGGATGATAGTGAAGGATGAGTGTAAACTACCTAAACTAACTACTATTAACAAGCTAACCAGAGATAGCTAGGTGGGAGACGAGCGATTTATCTTTCTAGTAACTAAGGGTAAACAAATAACTAGGAGAAATGCGATAGTACTTCGGGGCACAACCCGTCTACCAACTAGGAGAGTTAAATAGACAAGGTCTGCCATGAGCCCTACGTTTTAATAACTAGACCTATCGTGGGGGAATACAGAGGATGGACAAGGCTGTCACCACTTAACACCTACCCCAATCTATCTGGAGGCCTAGCCGTATCCACAGGTAATCTATAGCCTAAGCACCACGCTTAATCTACAGGCTTACTACTTTGATTCGAGCTCCGACGAAATGAGATCAAAGCACCCTAACCAGACAGAGAAACCGGTACTAATGAAAGACTACTACTAATAAGATAACCTATGCTACTAATCTAAACAACAAGCACCTAAGCTCACTAATGATGAACACTAATGACTAAGTACTTAAAGTAAAGCAAACAATACTAGAATAAAGTACTAAAATAAATACTGAATAAAGTAATGCAGAAATGAAAGAATTATAAAGGAGCTATACCAGACCTAGAAGACTCTTTCGGACTCTGAGAAGCTCCGCTCTTGCTCTACTCCACTACTAGACTACTGCTCTATAGCTAAAGCTAAGCTAGAGAAGCTTGGAAATGACTAGAACTGAATGGGACGTCTTCCACCGAGCTCCACACCCCTATTTATAGTGTAGGTAGGCATGGGGGTACTTGTAGGCAGCCAGGAGGTCGGTGGAGGTGACTTGGGCGCCCAGGGCGGCCTAGGGAGGCGTCGCCAGACCCTCCATTCCACCACCTTTTGATCCTACGACATTGGTTGGCTCACAATGGTGGTTATTTGGACAACGCGGCAGGTGAAACTCGGATGGGAAGTCACAGTGAAGGTCCAAGCCTATGACAATGGGCCCATGGATCCATGGCCTCTTCATCGTGACCATTGATCAAACCGACTTGGATCAAGGCTTCTAATTGGGTGAGGAGGGCTCCATGGATCAGCGACGTGGCAAGGTGCCAAGTGGGCATCGGTGGGGCCGGCAAAGCACCTAGGTGGCGCCAGGCGATGCTTGCCTATGGGCCCAGTGTGGCTACCATGTCCACTTGATCCATTTGTCCATATTTGTCACCTATTTGACAAAAATTTGCCATATTTCCTGCATACAAATAATTCTCCAAGTATAAGTAGAACTAGGTGAAATTTAAACATAATTCTTCACATGTGATAATTATTTTCCATACTTTTGGGTGGAATGTTGACGGTAAAAATGGGTGTTAGTGACCGTCAACAAGCTACCCCAAGCTACCCCTTTGCTATAACTAGGTGGAATATAAAAGAATTTAAACCTCCTTTGAATTTGGAGTCACCAACATTTGTAATTGGGGGCACCTCCATTTCATGTGACATCCTCATGTATGTTTTCCCTGCTTGTCATCTTGATAAATCTCATTAGTCCTCTAATTGAGTGGTCATTATCACCAAAACCCACAATTAGGGCTTGATTGCACTTTCAGCCTCCTTCATTTGGAAGGACACCACCAGCTGAAGAGATGAGGCCGCCCTGCCATAGAATTGCATCAATAAACATTAGTAAGGAGATGAGTTTCGAGAAGAAGGGACATCGATGCAAGTAAGGCTGAATTACATTTGCCTTTGGATCTAGCGATGGTGAGCACAAGTGGCAACGCCGATGACAACAGCAGCTCGTTCGTCGGTGGATCTGTGCGGGCAATCCGGTGATGTGCATCAGCGTGGAGCAAGGGCTGAGTAGTCTTGATGAGCGCGGGAGCAATGGCGACGACGAAAGCAATGAGGAAAAGAAAAGCTATGTGTGTGGGGGGGAGGGAGGGCGGTGGCGGGGTGGAGGGGTGCGGATGGGGGTTAGGGGCGATGTTGGAGTAGGTTGCTTGCTCTCTGCGTAACTTTTATGGCACGGGGGAATCAAACTTTCATCAGTTCCGCACGGGAGGGTTCAAACGCGGGATTGGAAATTTTGCAACTAAGCGGCGGTGAATGCACAGTATCATCACCGGTGGCTAGGTCCTATTACCACCAGGAGACCTCCATATGATACAGTGATGAACACTAAGGCACACAATCCTGCACTTAGAAAACTAAGAAAAGCACAATTCCAGTACTCAAATTGAAATGAAGCCAACTTGAGTTCGATGGTGAACAATAAGGCACACAAATTTACATTGAGGCGAAGGCCAAAACACGCACTTAGAAAACATAAGGAAAGCACAATGCCAGTACTCTCGGATTGAAAGAAATCCAACTTGAGTTCCATACATTCATACCGAATAAGTAGGTGGACACTACCAAGCTAACAAGCATGATGAAAGCTAAAATGCAAATACTAATTAGGATGACACTACGCAAAAGTTAAAAGGCCTTCATATGTACATCATTGGTTGCATAATTAATCATTCTCCATTCAGATCCTAGTCGACCTCCATGGGATCATTGTGAATCTCAATAATATCCTACAGATCGTTGTCGACCTTCACGGGATCGTTGTCAATCTCCATGTCATCCCGAGCCTTGACTGGTACAACCCTATCCACATCCATTGGTACACTTTCATTTAGCTCGTCAACTTTGTTCACAAAGCACTGATTCGGTGAACCAATACTAAGGACAATAAAGCTCACAAGCTGCACTCCACGGATATACAAGGCCACAAACTCTAGAATGAGAAGATGCATTTTCATATGCAGATCCAACAAAATTACTGTAGCTAGGTTGGAGGTGAAGGAGCAGAGAGCCAAGAGAGCAATACAAAGGAACATAGAATTCGGTGAAGGAGCAAATCTAGTGCAATTACCTTAGATCCGGATGGAGCAGAGAAGCAGGGACGGCGCGCTGAAGATTTGTGCGCCAGTGAGGTTGGAGGTGAAGGAGCAATGAACACGCGAGAGGCTGCCTTTCATCGAACGCTAGCAGGGTGAAGCAAAGCAAGGGAGTAGAGTGGGGAATGGATGGGAGGAAGGTGTGGTAGGACCGCAGGTGTTTATATACAGTTTAATAAATTGGTTGCCCCTGTACCAGGGCCCAGTGTCCAGGGAAGTAGGATGCCTCCAACACATCAATTGATACTTGGATCTACTATCTTTTGCAGTTTAATAAGTTGAACACCAGGTTAATCACCTTACATTTAGTTCAACAATAGTTGTACAATAGTGATAGATTTCAGTCCAACACATCAATTGATACTTGGATGTACTAGCATTTACATTTCAATAAATTGAACACCTGGATAATCACCTTGCCTTTAGTTTAATAATAGTTGTACAAAAGTGATAGATTTTAGTCCGATACATCATAAATTGATACTTGAATCTACTGCGATGAACTAAGCAACTTGCCAATGAACATGCTAAGAACTAAGGTAAGTACAAAATAGGTGAAAGAAGAACAGGAAGCACATTTCTTTCTCAAAGGTATGAAATCTTCCATCATCTTCATTGGAACCCTGGCCATTTCTTCAATCTATGGCATAATCTCTTCCTCCTCCTGCAGATATTCTTCATTTGTTGTAACATTGGCCACCGCCTTTAGCTCCCAAATCTTGTTACGTAAATCCAAAATCAAAATCCTCAGAAATTTTCCATATGGGGGATTGTGCCACTTAAAGAACCCGCAATCTAAGTTGGGCTATGAAAAAACTAAACTACCATAAGTACAGCGGGATTTCAACATTTGCATTGCGAAAACAGAATGAATAAGAAAGAAATCGAGTTACATTATTTGCCCTACAGCATCTGTGGTACCGACGTCCTGGTTTCCATCACTCCACGAAATCCACTGAGGCGTCTTCAAGCCACAGTGACACAAAAGTGGTGGCTGGTATGCGTAGGGGTGGTTCTCGACATGGCACAGGATGGGTGGCTCCCTCCCATTGTAGCCTCCTCCGCTAGAAGCCGGTGTTCTTCTTGCGACGGCGGTCTAGGATGGTGCCGACCACTGGGAGGAGTTGGAGCTAGATGCAGCCATGGAGCAGTTAGGGTTCAAAGTGTTGCACACTCTGAGTGAAGAGGTCAGCCCAAGTCTATTGTCAACACTTTTGCCACCCGCCAAGGCACCAAAACGTCCTTCAAAACCCTCGCACTCCCACCAAGATGAAATGTTGTGTCACCGCCGGTTTAGGGTATTATCCGCCTGTAGAAGAAGGCCTGTTTTGGATCCTCTGTGCTTACATAGAGGTGTACACGTGGACCACAATCAAGACAAACTGATTCAATTAACAGTTCAAAGTAATAGTTCAACGATTATGCAATACTCATACATACTAATCCAGAGGTTTCATTAGTACATATAAACTTCATTAACATAAAAGTTTCACAAATGCTAAGACTTAATGTCGGATGGGTAGGCAGTTGCTAAGGTACTCAATTGGTTGATGCTGTCCCAAAAGCCAGAGGTAGTGAACCGTAGCGAAGATGATAGCATCTCCGTGCACAGATACATTGTATATATAAAGTATGTCTACTTCCTGTCCAGTCCTACAAAGCACAAAAATCTCTCCACAAATAGGGTCTTGAATGATTCTTGTCAAATTTTGTGGTCCGAGAAGGTGACGAACAGCGGCTTCAACAATCAACAGTCGATCCGGGTGAATGCTCCGTCCCTAAGTAGCAAACAACATCATCTGGGGTCCTGGTGCCACCCCTAGCCACCAAAACGCAAGGTTGCTCGCATTGAAATGGCTTCTTCCGAAGTAAGACATCTGTTGCAATGAAGAAATTCCTAATATGAACAAAATTGATACCGAACCCAAAACCAATTGGAACCAAATGCAAACAGGGGTGACCGAATCCATCTAACCTTCACGGGACGTTGTCCACGACAACAATGCAAGGTGCTCGAGGCAGGGCAAGTATAGGCGACGGGTCAAAATGAAGATGAAGCAACGGGTGGGGAGAATGAAGATGAAGCAACAACGGGTGGGGAGAACTAATGGTTTCGTATTGGGGGTTTTTAGTTGGTTGAACTGCCACCAAGGCACCGATAGGACCCGAGGGGAGTTGGGAATGGGCCAGGCGCTTCTAGGTTTGTTGCCAAACGGACGGTCCAGATTGATCGGCAGTGAGAACGGACGGCACAGGATAAGTTAAACAATGTTCGTATTAAACCGACCATTGCCACGCTAATCCAACGCTATAACATGGGGATTGTCAGCGGTTAAACTACTTTTAGATTCTCCTGGAAACAACCACAACCGTACATGATAGTTTTCCCCCCCCCTTTTCATTCACAAATATACAGAAAAATTAAAAAACATTCGTCGGGAGATCAAATCCATGCACTGGCATTTGGGAAGTAGTATTGGAAAGAACTTGCATTGAATTTCGTATAAATAAGGTGGCATTGAAGAGTCAAATCTGCGCGAATAATTTTTTTTTTCATTGATTGATTATATATATCTAACATATAGATACAATTTGGATGAGTTTATGATTGTACTCGTCTGGAAGCATAATAACTAACCTAAACTATTAAAACTACTTATACTAACTATAAACTACTTAATCTAAATATATGATCCTCTCACCGCCTCGCTCGCTTGGGAGGAGGCGAGGCAAAGTCAGAGTCGGAGTCATCGGAGTCGTCGTCGAAGTCATCGTTGTCGTCTTCGGTGTCGGCGTCGTCCTCGTCCTCCTCCTCCGGGTCCTCCTTCTTGGAGCTCCACGGAAGACTATAATTAGACATTCCGTCGTTGGAGGAGATGTTCTCCTCGGAGGAGTGGTGGGAAGGCAATTCGTCCTCGCTGGACGATGGGCTGCTTGGAAACTTGATGAGGTTGTTTGACATTTTCTTTGTAGATTGGAAGAGAAGGGGATGATGGATGAAGAAGAGTGGTGCTTTCAGAGGGCACCGGCTTGAAGTATATGTACAGCAGATGGGTACACGGCTCTTAGGCTTTAGGCAAATGGAAGTATGGTGATTTGACGGCCTTGGAAGTTGAGGCAATTCAACACTCACGCCGATTTTACCGCTGGTTAACCAAATGCTACTTTAGGGCCAGCAGGCAAAATGCGTATCCCAGTCGGCCCGGCTTTTCATGCGACGGAGGAAATGCAACCCTAATACCACCGCCAAGATCTATCATTAACCCGTCGGTGGTAGAAGTCTGAACTGCCGGTTTTAGTCCTAGAAGGCCTCGCTATCGTTCTAACCGATGGTGCGAGTATCACATCGTCGCTTCTATCACTACGGCAGTGAAAGTGGCGACAGTGATAAAATCAATCTGTAGTAGTGTTAGAAATAGTCTTACCTAATTGCTTTGCTCTATCTAACCTTCTCTACTTATCTACCCTCATCCTATCTTACCCTGCTGGTCATCTTCATCTATTCCTTCCAATCATTTAGTTATTGCCTTGTTTTTTACCACAATTATGCCATAAACACACATAATCCTTACTTTTTCCTTACTCCAACCATTTATATGTCCGTTGTATCACTACATTTCCATAAACTCATTGTCACCCTTCCCATGTTTTCTTATCACTAGACGGGCCACCAGCTGTTGACCTGCCACAGGAGTAGGGGCCTACCAATATATTCAATGGTATTCAGTTGAATACCCAATTTTTTAGCAAAGAAATTCATATATATAGTGTATATACAAGTATCTGTATGGAAAAAAATACAGCGAATCTGAATAATTGTATAGAGAAACAACCCAAAATAACAAATTCTGCTCGTTTTCTACCCCAACCCGAAGGCGCAACAAGGGGCAGCGGCCCATATTGTCTACCGCAAGCCTGTGAGTCCTTGACCTTGACACATGTTCCCCTCCCGACTCCCGCAAGCGCAATCGTGCATCCCGCACGCGGAGAGTGAGGGCAGCAGGCCTGCGGCGGGCAGGCGGCAGCGGTAGGTGCGGTCAGGGCTGGGCGTCGGGAGGACTACAGAGGTCGGATTCTTAGAAACCAAATCCATGTACATCCAAACAAAAAATTGATTTAAATCAAATTCTAGCCAATTCAATTCATTTCAAAATCTGAACTAGAATCAAATTGCTAGAAAGACATTCCAATTCAGGGAATCCAAACTGGCCATGTAATTTAGATTAAGGGTTTAGAAATTGGTATATGAAATCTAGAATTCGTAAGCATGCTGGTGCTGTCAGTAGTGCTCATTCAGAAGCTGAAGATAAGTATAATTGGTTCATGATACTTGAAGCAGCAATTTGTGAGTCCATTGCCTCAAACACGATAGAACTATGCAATTTTAACTATGCGCCATTATACATGCCAAATATTAGCCTTTGGGTTGTGAAATTTTTGTGGTGCCCTTAGACATTTTGAATACCCAGCCCCAAAATCCTGGGCCTATCACTGTGCAAGAGCTCCGTCCCGTACAACTGCACTCGTCCAGTGGAGTTCCCCCTGACAGGCAGGTTTGCCACTTTCGGTTCTGTCATGAGCAGCACGTCGACGACGGAACAAACCTCCAGCCTGGAGAACCGATGGAGGATCAAGCACATAATTAACATGTTGTCATAAATAATTAACATTAAAACACATAATTCAAAATAATTTCTTTGAAATAAAGAAAAATCTAGTACGATGTTATTGATTTCACCTAGACATAAGAAAATAGTTGTAGTTATTACAATGACTAGACGAAGCATATGAATGAAAAAAACATAGTTTTTCTTAAATAAGCCTATACTTATCGTCTTGGAATGCAAGCTCCCTAAACCCAATAGGAAAAAAGGTGTGGCAGTCAAGCAATCTGACATGATCCACGATAGCTAAGAAGTCAACATGTGAATTTTTTAGAGAGCTATAGGCTTCGTCCAATGATATGAAAGATGCAGTAAAGATAGCCATAATGCGTAGTGCTGGAGCAAAGACTACTTATACCAAAGAAGAATGAGCGAGTAGTAGTGTTTGAACTGAATATCGAGAAGAATTTCAAAGAAGAAACTACATTGCAGGTGAATGGATATTTGATTGTTTCAGGCCAATGCGATACGTTTACATAGAGCACCTTAGCTCGTACTTGCATGGTCAACACCGAAACTTTCTCCTATTGCATGCATCATTTGAGATGCATATGGTACAATGGCGCATGTGGACTCAATGCCTAAACTTGAAACTCGTCTGGTAACTACATAGTCAAATGGAGGGGACCCTGGAGAGCCATCAGGGTCTTCGGGGCCATCATCTCCACCATCTCCAGGGGCTCCGCCATGCAATCGAAGAAAGTTTCAGTGGTGACATGCAAGTATGAGCTAAGGTGCTCTATATAAACGTATCGCATTGGCTTGAAACAATCAAATATCCATTCACCTGCAATGTATAGTTTCTTCTTTGAAATTCTTCTCGATATTCAGTTCAAACACCAGTACTTGCTCATTCTTCTTTAGTAAGTAGTCTTTGCTCCCCATGCAAATGCAATCTAGATATTTGAATATGTGTTGATACTAACTGATTTTTTACACACTATGCCAAAACATGACAAAGGAGACACCTAATCACAAAAAAAGACAAAGGAGACACCTTAATCAGTGACTCGGAATTGAAACGCGTCACTGATGTGAGATCAGTGACGCGGATAAACAAAATGTGTCACGCGTTAGGTGTCGACTACTGCCACTAAAGAAAAACGCGTCACTAATGACAAGTTATGAGTGACTCTTCTCAACTAGACGCGTCTCTGATAAGAAGAGCCCTTGTCAGTGACTCGTTTCAAGGAAGCGCGTCGCTGCTATATGAGCGCGGACCCGAAAAAAATATCAAATCCAGTAAAATTGAAGAGTCAGGTCCGGACCCTCGGCCCGCCCCTTCTCCGGTTCTCCTCCCCCCGCACCCAGGGAGCCGACTCTCTCCAGTCCGTCCCCTCTCCCCGACCCCTCATTTCCCTCGTTTCGATCTCAGATCCGGCCACCGCTCCTCCCCTCCCACTCTCTCTCTCTCCCCTCCGCCGTCGTCGCCACCTCCCCTCTTCCTCCTCTATTGCCGCGGCCTCCCCCACCCCACAACCGTGATGGCACCACGGAGGCCAGATCTGGTGAGGAGGCAAGCCTTGTCCACAGAGAGGGCTCCTCCCTTGTAGGAGTTGGACCAGAGTCGGATGGCAAGGGAAGCAGCCAAAGGTGATTTCGCCGCAACTTCAGCCGCCTCCACTCACCAACCCTAACCAGACGAGCAAGGCGGATGCCGTGTCCACGAAGGTTAGGAGCTTCCGCATCGAGGAGGATCGTCGGATCTATCAGTCGAGCCAAGAGCCACACTAGTGCCCCTCCGCGTCCACCGCGGGGGTGGTCACTCTTCCCTCGACGAGGTCTCAAGCCGATCCGCGTTGGTCAGCCGCTAGACGAATATGAACTCGACGAATGGTTCAGGTAACCACCCAATCCATCCAATTCGATCAATCCGCATCATCTCCAGTTCATCTGAATGTGACCACTGATGTATTGATTACTGAATTTCCCTGCCACTAATCCCTAAGTTTGCATTCAATGGCTTTCGCATAGGCAAAGGCTCATGTTACTTTTATCTACTTTTATCTGCAAATGTGTAGACTTTATTTTTGACATAACAGTGCTTAATGTTTTATGTCCATTGAATTTGGGGCCTGTACAAGTCTAGTAATGCCTGAATGTTCTAAATCTGTATGGTTTAATTGCGCTATAATTAGAATCGTGTTGCAGTTCGCAACGAATCGTGTTGGTGAGTAGGATGCCGGTCATTCATGTCAATAAATCCCTGTCACAGGAGAGCTCACTGATATGTCCTGAATTGTTGTCAGTACATTGTTCAGAGGAATACAGTTTTTTTAGAAGCAAATAATGCATAATTAATTTGGCACAAACATCTATTGAATTTGACAATGAGTGCCAGAAATTCATCCAAAAGATGAACCCTCCAAGGTAGTACTAACCCAGTTCTTCAACAATTTCCTTGTTTCAGAAATGCAGTTCCTTAACCTCTGTCAGTCTTAGCAGTGTGAAAAGTTTTTTCATGGTTATATACTAACATGTTGATTCATATTCTTTTCTGATTTCAGGATCACTATTGACAACACCTCATGTCCAAATGCTCGAGTTATTCATGTTAGTCGCTCTAAAATCAAGTGCTTCTGTGGTGAATGCGGAGCGGCTGAGTGCAGTGCTCACAAATCTGGAGTGCAATGTGCTCACAAATCTGGAGTGCAATGTGGTGAGCGGCTGATCTTTCCGTCGAACTGATTACATGGATGAGATGATTATTTGTGCATGTGAAACTTTAATGCTAGACCATAATGTGCTAGGCATTAAATTAACTTTGCCTATTACTCTCAATTTCTACTATCTAGAATATTGTTTCTGTAGTATTTTTTGTAAGAGAGTTGATACTTAAGTAACTTTTCAGGAGAACCGGAGAATAGAAGAATATTGTTTCTGTCGTTTGGGGCTAATGCCAAATAAGTTTCGTGCAATGTCTTGTCGAATTAGTAAAACATTGAACTTTCATTGCTCAGTTCAGTGGTATGGAAACAGTTTTGACAAAACACAATTAGCTAAGTACTTCAGATTTGATAGAATTAAATTTAGACTTCATGAGGTCCGTAGCGTTAGCACAGGCAATATACTAGTAATGCATAATTAATTTGGCACAAACATCTATTGAATTTGACCTTATCATTGCAAAAAAATGTTATAGATCTCTCTGAATGCAGACCTTGTTAGGATATTACAGAAACTCAAAAAGTTCAGATCTCTACTTGTATGATAACATTCTGATATATATCGTGCAACATTTAATCAACCAATGGACCACGTGTTCTCAGTTTATTTTGCTATAATTTTTTGGTATCTAGTTAACAAGTAACAAGCATGTCTGTGAACTTAACAAGGTAGGGAGCATTACTAGGGCTGATAAGAGCAAGAAAGATTTTGTTATCAGCATTTACAGTGACAGAGGCCGAGGTGGGCAGCAGCAGAACAGCTACCTTGGCTTACCTGCAAATCTGTGAGAGAGGTAGAGCTTACCAGTAAGCTGTTCTATAGGAGAGCACAGCTAGAAGATGAACTCCATTCATTCTGCAAGGTATGTTGCTTTGCTGCAAACAGCAACAGTACTTTTGAAATGTAGATTGTTATTTGTTTATGTAGTTATATATGGCAACTAATTATCATTTCTTAAAACACTTACTGTTAGGGAACTTGATCTTAATGGAAAGAAATTCTATATTGCTGTAGACCACTCTAACTCTGAATATACATTTAACTATCTTGTTATTTTCTCTGAATGAAATTGTGGGATTCGTTGATGAGAAGTTTTTACCAGTTAGTGGCTACTTGTCTTGTAGGCATGCTCTGGAACTTGATGCGGGATATAGAGCTCCTGGACCTAAGTATCGTTCCGAAAGATTTTGCTCCTGAAATGGTTGAAGCAATGAAGAGGACTTTCTCGCATGTTGGGTTTGCTTCCATCTGAATATCTGATGAGTTCTGTGTCGTCGTAGAAGCCCTTTGGATCCCCTTCTTTAAATTAGGACTGGGTCTTTTTGAAAACTTTTTTCTATGATGGTGGTTATGAAAAGTATTTCTAGACACCATGAAGGTTTGAACTACGTGACCATCCTGTTTTGTGTGCTTAAAACTTGCCATCTTATGAGCAGATTATCATGTTAAAATCATGCACAGAAACATTTGTTCAAGTATAATTATGTATTATGCAGAACTTTATTTAACTGGACATAAAAAATTGTTTACATAATTGTTGTTTGATGACTACTAGTGATCAGGCCCTATTTTCACTTACTACTTGTGGCTATATCATGTTTAACTCGAGTACATGAGATTGGACATCTTCATAGGCTATATCATATTTCTTTAACTTCATGTTTTCCTTACGCCCAGCAGACCAATTCAAATGAAATATATTTCTTTGAAAGTATATCTACCTGAACTCGTTTTTTATTGGATTCTCATGCTTATTGCTGAAATAATATACACTGCTGAAGTATGCATGGCAGCGTCTCCAAAATCCTGTAAGCAGCCCAACTCCCATCTTGAAATTATTTGGTATGGCAAACAGTAAATAGATAACTAAGATCTGTTATGGGTAGGTGACCGTTCCCACATTTTTTACTGATCACTTGTATAGACTTTCTGTATGGCTTGAGTTAAGAATATTCTTTTTCATGTGAACACATTCTCGAGACGTATAGCATCTGTTTTTTTACTGATCACTTATATGGACTTTCTGTTATGTGTAGGTAACTGTTCCCACCTGTTCTTTGTATTTCTTTTTTGTTTAGCTGAGTGAGCACTAGTGCTCAAGTCAGAAATAAAACTACACACATAATTTGAGTTGTGTCCTACCTTTTCTTTGCTTGCAGGTTTCAGCAGTTCCGAGCAGCATGGGAGGTCCTTGCTTTATCAATTTCCAGCGGCAGCTTTCAGCTTCAGTTCTCGAGCAAAAGCAGGTGGACAGCAGCATTAGTAAGTGCCTCTCCAGCTCAGTTCGTATTTATGTTTGCAATGTCCAGTTCAGTGATATAACAGGTTTCAGCTTGTGTCAAGCAAAAGCTCTAAGTGTTGCTCTATAGCATTGCTTGAATATTTCCTTTTGTTTTGATAGTGCTTCTGTTATATGGTTAATTAACAAGTAGCTGTGGTGGTCTTCCTATGTAGCTTTGCTTGAGCATTTATTTTTGATGTAATAGTGGCGAAACAGTAAGTAATGAATAATTTTTTTGTGTGCTTAGGCTGGGAAATTGATTACAGTTTTTGCAGGTAGAATGCCTGCCTGACCGTCAATTAGAGTGTCCGACTGTTTGCGAAGACCTGGAATTGAGAAGTAACTTGAGCTAGTCCTTATTTTCATGTGAAAGACTATGTTAGCCATTTAGCAATATTCTTAGATATATACATGTTACTAATGCAATAAGTATTGTGCATCAAGAAAAAAAACATATAGCAGTTACCTCATGTACTGTTAGAAATCTTCAGGCCACTGCTCATGTACTGTTAGAGATCTAGGCCACTGCTCCTTGTGCAAGATACTTGTAGCATAAGTTGTATCTAAAGTTTGTAAATGATTTGATTGCTGAATTGGATGAAGCATGTGTAATGTGAGATAGATCTGCAGCCAAAGCTGCTGCTGCTACAGCTGTGTAAAGAATGGGTACCAAACAGAATAGGACCGATGTAGAGATTTTTCTTTTTTTCTTTTTTTTTTGTAAATTGTCATTAGTGACACGTTGGGGCTGAACAAGTCACAGTGAATAGTCATCAGTGACGCGTCTTGGCTGAACGAGTCACAGTGAATATTCATCAGTGACGCGTCTTGGCTTTCATCAGTGACGCGTCTTAGCTGAACACATCACTGTTGGTGGGACATTAGTGACTCGCATTGTCTGCACGCGTCTCTGATGAAGGTCATTACGCGTCACTAGTTTGTTCACATCACAGACGCAGCGTAAGTGACCCGTGTTTTCCGCGTCACTAATGACTGTCTAGACGCGTCACTAATGTGCTTTTATGGCATAGTGACAACACTACGCATTATGGCTATCTGTACTGCATCTTTCATATCATTGTTGGATGAAGCCTATAGCTCTCCAAACAATTCACATGTTGACTTCATAGCTGTCGTGGCTCGTGTCGGATCGCTTGACTGCCAGACCTTGTTTTCCTAATGTGTTTAGGGAGCTTGCACTCCAAGACGATAAGTATATGCTTATTTAAGAAAAAATGTTTTGTACATTGATATGCTTCGTCTAATAATTATAATAACTATAACTATTTTCTTATGTTTAGGTGAAATGAATAACATCGTACTGGTTTTCTTTATTTCAAAAAAAAGTTTGAAGTATGTGTTTTAATGTTAATTATTTGTGACAACATGGGATTTTACATATATTTTACTTGTGTGGTTGTGTGTCATGGGATGTCTCACATGGGATTTTACATATATTTTACTTGTGTGGTTGTGTGTCATGAGATGTCTCACATGGGATTTTACATATATTTTCCTTGTGTGGTTGTGTGTCATGAGATGTTTTGTATACTCGTAGCAACGCACAACGCACGGACACTCAACTAGTTATTCATTAAATTCATAAACATTTGACATGGTATGTATCGCGGTTGACACGTAGCTTATGTTGTTACGAAGCTAGCGCAACAAGGACGGACTGAAACGTGGAAACTATAGCTAAACTAGCTAGCAAGGGCAAAACGGTGAATTACTGGAATTATTTTTATATTTTAAATAATTATAAAAACTGAAATTAAAAGAGATTTAGATCGCGGGTACAAAACCAGACAGCTCCGGGTATAAATAGCTAAAAACTGGGGCTAAATCTAATTATTTTTAAACTGTGCAGAACTGCGGGTTTATTAGCTAAAAGAACAGGGGCTTTTCTACAAAAATGCTAGGGCTGACCGGTCTATGGCGCCGACGAGGCAGCCACGTCAGCTGCGCTGACTGGACCAGTTGACGACGTTGACTGGCAAAAGCCGATCAGATCTGGGCCGCTGGAGAAGGATAGCACGGCTGCGGGTCGCTCGGCGCGGCTGACCCGGGCAGCGTCGGCTGTCAGCGCGCGGCTGCACAGGATGGAGCACGGCGGAGCTTCGCCGGAAGACGGCGGCGCTGGCGATCCAGGCCGCTGCCGGGCACGGGTTGGCACCGGCCCGTAGAGATCGACGGCGCGGACTCGGATGGGTGTCCTAGACGGCGGACGGCAGCCGGAGACGGCGAAGGACGCGGCGAGGCGGGTCGGCCTGGGGCGCTAGCTTCGGCGAGCGCGCGTACGCAACAGAGAGGGAGAGAGCGGGCGGGGAAGGTACCGGAGGGTTCCTCGGATTCGCGCAATGGGCGTCGTGTAGGTCTCGCCGGCGGATACGTTGCAGGGGAGGAGATCGACGGCGGCGGGATCTTTTCCGGGGCGGCGGCGATGGCAGCTGCGTGCGTGAGCTTCGGAGCGCTAGAGCTAGGGGCGGCTAGGGTTTCGAAGGCGGAGCGGTGCACAGGTCTAGCCCCTTTATAGGCCGCAGCCATCCTCGAACTGCGCGCGGGCCAGGAGGATCGACGGCGGCGGCTTCGTCCGACTCCTGCGCGGGTTCAGTTGGAGACGAAGCCCTTAAGCTGGCAGGCGGGCCCCTCGCGGCAGGTGCACAGGAGTGGGGCGCTGGTTGGGGTTGGGGGCGGCTGCCGCGGCTGAGCTGGGCCGCGGCCTACTAGGACAGGCGCGCGCGGGGGAGGCCGCTGGCGGCCCGGGAAGCGGACCGAGGGAGGCGGTGGGCTGCTAGAAAAGAGGTCCAAGCCTCTCCCAGTGGTGGATACAGAGATGTTTGGCTGTGATGCGCTGGTGGATCAGATTATAATTACAGCACCAAATTTTGCTTGAGTTCCCTTGATTCTTAACTAGTGGGCCCAAAAACAGCTTTGAAACTGTCGACGACCGCACACATTTTAAGTGGCACAGTTTGAATTTTTTCAATTGAAAGATGAAAATTGCAAAGATAATACGTACCGACCTCCGTCTAATAATAACAAAAGATACACAACCAAAAAAAATAAAGAAATATCCACATATTCTAGTTTCCAGGGATTGTGGAGCTTTTATTGAGGCTAACGTGGGCCGTGGCCAACCATGGCCAGTAAAGATTTTATAGAACCCACACTCTGCAGTATTTTGTAATAGTTTGATCCATTAGTACAGGAAATATTTGTACTCGCAGTACGCTTTGTAAAACGTCGGTGTCAAAGGTCAGTGAAAATGATGATATTTCACTGCCATCAGTTTGATAACTGCCTATGAAAATGTTTACACTGGTCTTTGGATTAAGGCTCTTCAGTGTAAATAGAAACATTAATATTGAAATAATTAACCTTAAAACAGAATTTTCGTGCCCTAAATGATTTCAAATAAAAAATAGTCAACTATAAAGTAGCAAATCTTTTGAGTATTATAACTTTGATGGAAAAATTGGTTTCATAGCACTCAAAGATTGCAAGAATCAGAAAATACCGCTGAAAAAACGTTGTTACGTGAAATACCATCGAAAGATAGAACTGTTATTTAAAAAGCATTCCATCACTCTCCCAGAGACAACGGCGTCGGCACCGTGGATGTCCGTCAATATAATAAACGCAAAAAATAAAGAGGCGGTCCACGACCACGATGCCGAGCTCCGCTGCGTAGCACCCTGCCTCCACCCATGCTGGCTGGCGCACACCCTCCACCCTACCTCCGCCCACGATGGCTGGCGTGCTCCGTTCCGTCGCGCCTCGCCGGTGACGACGCATCTTCCCGTCCGTGCTAGTCGGCAACCGGGCAATCTCTCCACGCACGGGGGCCATGCCCGAGGGCGGCGGCGGAAGCAGCAGCACCTGGCCTCGTCGATGATAACACCTCTGCGCGCCCACGCTGGTTGGCGACAACGCCATCTCCCTCAGCGCAGGGGCCATGCCCGGCAACAGCGGTAGCGGTGGCGGATGCGTCGCCCTCGCAGGGGCCACGCTCGGCAACAGCGATAGCGCCATCTTCCCAGTGCAGTGGCCACACCCGGCGGCGGCGGAGGGCGATTGCTGCCTCGCCCTCGCACGGGCAGCGCTCGGCAACGACGACAACGCCATCTCCCCAACGTAGTGGCCACGCTCGGCGGCAGCTGCTTCGCCCCCGCGGGAGCCCTGCTCTATAACGGCGGCAGCAACTGGCCGCGCGCCATGGTGGCAGGTCCGGACCTTGCTGCAACGCTTCATTCGTTCAGCATGGGAAGGAGAAAGAAGCAGCTAGTTGGCATGGATTCATTTCGTTAGCTCAAACCGTCACATAATGCTAATTTCAGGCAACAGAGTGATCTTTCAATGGTATTTCACGTGACCTACATCTTTCCGTGATATTTTTCGATTCTCGTGATCTTTCTATGCTATGAAACTAATTTTCCCAACTTTGATTTAGGTCATTTGAAAAATTAAAAAAATGATTCCAAATTATTTATGCTAATGGCAAGTTAAGAAAACTGTCGGTGTAAACATATCTACTAGTGGCTTTTTTAGGTAACCGCTAGTATAAATCCTCTATTTACACAGAGCTTAAGGGCCTGTTTGGATCCCCTCCTTTAAACTTTAGAGCTATAAAAACTTCAAAGCACTTTAGCTCAATTTTAAGATTTAAAGCTCAAATGTGAGGTGGGCTAAAGTTTGAGCTAACTTTACCCCAACTGTGTGGAGACTTTAGCTCTAAAGTTTGAAAAATGATCCAAACAGGTGCTAAGACAACCATCGATGTAAATTAGAGGATTTATACTAGCAATAACCTAATAACCTTAGCCTTAGTAAATCTGCCAGTAGTACCGACGGTTTATAGCCATAGTTCCACAATTATATTTGTACTTATGCCTGCTCTTTGTAAATAGCCCATGGACAAAAAAAAAAGTCCCTAGCGTCGACAAAACCGTTTCTGAACTAGTGCTATTTGCCGTGATCAAGTTTCATTGGCCACTGCTAGATTTTGGTCCAAGCTGCTCGGTCACTGCAGTATCTATATCTATTAATTTACAAACTAGAACGCCACTCATGTCTCTCTGGCGGAAAAAAGGATTTTTCTTCCCCACCTGAGTTAACTCCTGGCAGAGCACCACAACCGCGTCCAGTGAGCCGTGCCGTACCCAACGTAAATGTTGGTGCGTAATTTCGTCTTTGAATTGTTATCCAGAAGAGAAAAAAAACGACTTTGAAGTTCCGGCTCCGATCCACACAGGGTGGCCCCGGCCGTTGGATGAGTCCCTTTCAATTGCTTTTATCGAACAACAAACAAAAGCGCCGCTATATAGAGTAGCATATATATGGAGCCAATAAGACTGTCTCCAACGACGGAGACCTAAATACGATACCCATTCCCGATTTTAGGTTACGAACAGAAGAAAGGTCGCGCACCCATAACTCAGCCTCTCCAACAGCAACGCAAAAGCAGATCCCCAACGCAAAAGCTGCGGTTCTGTGCGCCTCCTCCCCGGTCCTCATCCCTCCGCGGCGGAGAAGACGAAGACGCGGCCGCGGGAGTCCCCGACGGCGAAGCGGCACCGGAGAGGAAGCAAGCGACGAGCGCGCTGCGGCCAGCACTCGAGCGAGCGCCTCCGCGCGGGCGAGCGCACGCGAGTGAAGGCACGGACAAGCGGCACGGGAGAAGAAGCACGTGAAAGGAAGATCTCCTTGGCGGCAGCGCAGAGCTGCTTAATCTCCGACTCCGACAGCTGCGCGTTCTTCCCGGGCTTGAGATTCTTCACCTCCAGAAGCCGGCGTATGACGTCGTCAAGCAAGGCCGGATCCATCTTGAGCTCTTCAACACTCACACCACTCTTCTCGAAACTTCTCAACAACCCAAGGCTAGTAACAGTCAAAGGAAAAACGAAATCTTTACAAGAGAAAAACGCAAGCACAGATCGAAGAAATCTTGGCGGCTCTCCTGCTGCTCTTGTTCTTGCTACCTTTTTGCTTGGTCAGCTGGTCTCTCTGGGCTTCTTTTTTCTCCTATGTCCCCCCCTACTAGGATGCTCTCCTGCTGCTCTTGTTCTTGCAGATGGGGGAGGCAGTTTGGTGGATTTTTGGAGGGGATTCGGATTGGATTCGCCGCTGTCCTCTCTGGTTTCTTGTTCTTGGCATTGGTCCCGGCGGACTGCGGATGGGCGAGCGCGGGCGAGCGGGGTCGGCACGGGCGCGGCGGCGCTGCCGCCGTGGGGCCGGCGGCGCGGCCGGTGCGGGAGCGGGCCACCTCGGATGCGAGCGGTGCCGACGCGAGCGAGCGCGGACGATTTGCGATGCTTTTTTGCGTATCGTTTGCTCCAGCAGGCAAAATAGGTCACGGGTTTGGGTCAGTCGTTGGGAGATGTTTTCCCGGTAGGTAAAACACTGTTGGGGACGTATTTTGGGTTTGCGTCTCAACGTCGGAGACAGTCTAACGACGCAATCGAAACACAATAAATTCGCTTAGCTGCTGCAGTCGACTTGACAGTAACGGTTAGTGTCGACTTGTCCATAATCACGCCATGGCATATGGTTGCTAATGCTAACACTCCGTGTTGCTTGGAAAATGATCACCCGGATCTACGTCCTCTCACCATCATATACATTGCATTGATGATTGATGTGATACTCTATATTGTTTACTATATTATAGGGATTAGGGAGAAAAGAGAGTTAGAGAGACGTGGCAGAACGGCGTCCGATCCCCACCCACATGCAACAAGGGGCCGGCGCAACTCGTGGCACGCGCGCGCGCGTGAACCAGAAGCCGTCTGTGCCATATATATATATATTTTGTATATTTTACCCAGACTTACATGTAGTAAATGTTTAAAACAAGCATGTGCTTCATGTCTAAGAATTAATAACCAAAAATGGAGGCAAGAAGTAGAGCTAGAACCAGAAGATAAACTACTAATAAGTAGAGTCAGAAATTTGGAGAATAGAATAAATAGCTTAGAAGATGAATTAGAAGAGCTAAGGAGTAAAATAGAGCTCAATGAAGTAAATAAGATCGAAGAAAATGAAAGAGGCATGACCGAGTTAAAGGATCAAGCCATATCAAATAGAAAAAATGATAAAGCTATACAATTAAAAGATGCCATAATAAACTTTGGTAGCAAATATATAGTTAGATTACCATTTAAAGATATCATAGGAATAAGAGTACCTGTAAAAGTAAAATTAACGCCTAATATCTCCTATAAAATATTAGCGTTAGTAGACACAGGTTGTACAAAAAATATTATACATGATAAATATTTTGTAAAATGTCCAGAGATAGTTCATACAATAGATCCAAGTTCATCAAAAAGAAGGCGAGGTCCTGAAATAAAGATAGAAGGAGAAAGTGAGAGACCAACTAGAAAACCAGGAACTTGGCCACCAGAAAAAGAAGAACTTGCATATAGATATATACCTGGACAATATAAGCATATGGGTTCAAAAAGAAGAGAATTTGAAAAGAATGTGCAATTCCAGAATTATAAAAGTGATGGTGCTATACTAAATTTAGCAGCACATGATCCTATAGATTGGTCAAATATAATTAGCATATGGAAAGGATTGATAGTCCAAAAGTATATACAAAATCAGCATAATATTGGAAATAGAGTAGAAGATATGATTACATATTTAGAAACATTTTTAGGTGAATCAGTCAAAGTTTTATGGGAACAATGGGTAGAAGCTTTCCCTAATCATTATGCCCAATTAAAAATGGCTGGTAGTAATCCATATAATTTTGCAAATATTATATCAAGCATTGTAATAGGTGAAGATCCTAAATTAGGATTCACTGTTTTACAGAATGAAAGATTAAAAGAAATAGAAAAATTGTCACTAACAAGCTGGAATGGAATAAAGAAATTTTCTCAACACTATTTGTATAATGCTACGACTGCCAAGCAAGGCTATAACCAAGGTATAGTAGAACAATATTTTAATAAATTACCAGAGCCTTTAGGTTCTATGATATTAGAAGAATATAAAAAGGAAACTATTGGTAAAGAATATAATATCTCTCAGGCTATAACATTCGTTTTCAAACAGTTAAGAAAAATATGCACCAACATACAAGCACAAAGATCAATGAAACAATCAGACTATAATTTTTGCAACAAAATAGTTCAAATACCTTTGACATATGGAGAAGAGAGATCTAGAAACAAGAAATATCCTAAGAATTATAAGAAAGGAAATGTAAAGACAAAGAGACGTTATTTTCTAAGAAGATCTGACAATAGAGCTCCATTCCTCCATAAGAGAAATGTGAGAAGATATAATCCTAGAAAAAATTATGATAGTACATGTAGATGCTTTATTTGTAACTCGCCAGATCACTTAAGCAAAACATGTCCTAACAAAGACAAGAAAAGGTATTCCAATAAGCAAGAAGAACAAGAAAAGGTTCAAATAATAGATAGTGTGAATGAGAATATTTTAGTCTGTGATGATGATATAATGGACGATGAATCGATATATTCAATTATAGAGACAGATGAAATAGAATATGATGAAGAAAAAGAATCAAGTGATGAAGAGTTAGATTTAATTGATGAGTTAGCAGGATTAAAAATAGAAATGATGGATCAAATAAATTGCGAACACAAGTGGGATCATAAAAAAGATGATTCTAATATAAATTGTGTATTTTGCATATATTATCAAGATCCAGCAAAAAGAGCAACATATAGGCTATGCTTAAGACAAGCATGCATGTCATGTTTAAAACAGAAAAGCGATATGAAAAGGAACTCAGAAGCTAAAATAATATATGAAGAAAATAAAGTGCAATCAGAAAAAGAAGTAATTCTAGAGGAAAAAAGAAACAAATATTTAAATAATATTCCACAAGAGTTTCTCATACCTAGATTAAGTTTTAAGACTGAACAAACTTTGTCATACTTTACTCTTGATATTATAGATCTAATTTGGAAGAAATATGCTAAAAGGCATTACAAAACCTTTCATGATATAAAAAAATACTTTATGAAATTATACCAAGGCAAAGAAAGACATCTAGGAATAATTGTGAATGCAAATACTTTTCCTTTACTTCATCTCGATGATAAATTAATTATTAAGCCTCATCAAAGATTCTTAATATTGAGGGCTGATATAAATTTAAAATATTTCAGAAGTATACAAAGAAATACTGGAGATGATATCTCTTTACAAACTATTATTGATCATGGGTTAGTCCATGATATATATGGTACACTTGAAGAAATACTCCAATCAGACCTTGGAATAGCTATCAAAGAAGCTTGTAAGAAATTAGCATGTATTCAAGGTAGATACAAAATTAAGTTTTGTTCTAATCCACCAAAGTTTACACAGCCAATAAGACCAGCATGCCATGATATATATATCACGAAGGGATCATACAAATTTCCTACCACATGGACTTCAGATTCATGGCAAAATTATGAAGAGATATTCATAAAAGACACGAATCATGATAATTGGAGAATTTTCAGTGAATCAAAAGAATTAGAAGGAAATACCAAGTTTGCTCCTGAATATTATATGATGTACCAAAATAAAATAATAAAAGTATTCTTACGAGAATACTATGGAAGATATAGTATAATACAGAGAGAAGTTGGTAGGCTAATAAAGCCTAGTTATGGCAAAGAATGTCAATTACGAAAAGAATATCGTGAATTGTTGTCCTGGTATGAAATATGGCAACCTGAAGAAGTGGACAACGAAGAAAATATTGAAGAGTCAATATAGACTCAGTTCAATATCAATATATATATACAAGAAATATACTCCCTATGTTGATAAGGTGTTATCAACAATTTGGCCGGGAAAAGATATATATTACAATACATATTACATGCCATGATCTTTGATTTGATGTTTGCAACATCAATCATTCGGGCGTGGAAGACCATACCAAAGAATATCCAGAAGGATATCCAGAAGGATACTATCCGTGCGTGATGGAGGACAACGCAAAAGGAATATACAGTCACTCTACTGTAGCCAGGACAATTATTCTTCATCCAGCTGTCCAGGCAACAGTACGAAGAGATAATTGAAGACTTCGCCTCGAAGGCTTCTTCTGACGATAAGGCTCGCTCCTTCAGAAGATAAGAATGAAGGACACTTCCTTCATGCTATAAAGGAGGACGTCGGGCGCATTCATTCATCATCGAAGAATCATCGCAACACAATCGCAACACCATCGAAGAGCCACCGAATCCTCAGACACCCTCTCATCCACCACCCACTCCACCAACTCTCCATCCACACACATACACATGAAGACATGATCTCAGAACGACTCTGAGGATCATCCACCATTAGTAGTAATCACTCCACCTACCGTTGTATCACTCCACCATTATAAATTAGAGAATAAGGAGGTCCCCGTGATCATCCTGCGCTTGTAAGGTAATTCCTAAGGTTTGTGCTAAGTGCTTGGGGTTTCCCGAAAGGGAAAGCCGTATGTAAGCTTGCTCTGTGGAAATGAATTAAGCTTTCCTATTTTAATCCCTGCCTTCCTTCAAGCTCGTTCATATGGGGCGACGTCTCTATGCTAGGGACCCTAGAGGAGAAACATTTGCGTGTGTTGTTCTCGTGTTAGTCCTGGTAGCAGCGTTTGTAGAGAACCCTGTGTGCGTAGAGAAGTGTTCCCCTTGGGTGGAACTGCCTAGGGAGACGATAGGGCCTGAGTCCTGTGTGTTCGTGGTTGGGGATAGCAAGGGAGTAGACCGGGTTAGCCTGGTTCTGAAGCGAGCCAGTGATGCATACGGTGAGTACCGAGTAGGACTGTCACAAGTATAGTCGTACGACCGGCTGAACTGTTGGTCTCGCCAGCCTGCAAAAGATCCTTAGAAATAATCATTCGCATAAGCATATTCACTAAGCACTAGCTTAACTAATCGCGAAAGCGACATATCAATATTTATATTCGCTAATCACTCGCTCGCTCATCCAGCGTCTATAAAATATTCGCGCGTGAAAGCGACACTTGCAGAGGCCTCTAGCCTTGAATAGTAAAGTGGTTGGGCTGCCCTCGTGCACTGTTCATATCCAGAATTTGAATAGTAACCGCGAATTTGAATAGTGAATTTGAATTTAAATAGTGATGTGAATAGTAACTTGAGATCTCAGAATTCGAATCTCGAATCCGTTCGAGTTCTCAGTGAACATAGTGGTAGCATATTTACACAAATATTATCAAGGGTGTTAGCACTCCACTAGATCCTAAATGCATATGCAATGAGTTAGAGCATCTAGTGGCACTTTGATAACCGCATTCCGATACGAGTTTCACCCCTCTTAATAGTACGGCTATCAATACTAAATGTGATCACACTCTCTAAGTGTCTTGATCACTAAAACAAAATAGCTCTTACAAATTATACCTTTGCCTTGAGCTTTTTGTTTTTCTCTTTCTTCTTTCCAAGTCGAAGCACTTGATCATCACCATGCCATCATCTTTATCATGCTATGATCTTCATTTGCTTCACCACTTGGAGTGTGCTACCTATCTCATGATCACTTGATAAACTAGGTTAGCACTTAGGGTTTCATCAATTCACCAAAATCAAACTAGAGCTTTCACCCATATTGGTTTTATTTCATTGGCCTTCTTATATTTCTGGATATAGTCTTTAGCTGCTGGCTCTAAATAATAGTTTACTCCCAGAATAGTTGGATGCATCAGTCTATATAATAAAATAATTATCATCTAAAGGTAACTCTAGGGGTTTTAAGTCTTTGACTCTTTCTTTAATAGTTCTTACTAACTTTATATCTTCAGAATTAAAATGTTTTTGTCTATTTTTTTTAATTTTGCATACAATGGACCAGCTAACTTAGCTAAATTTTTAATATAATTTCTAGCATAATTGACTATTCCTAAGAATTGCTGCAAGGTTTTCTTATCATTCATGACATCTGGAAATTCTAAAATTTTCTTTGCAATATGATCTTGTAAATAAATTTTTTCCTCTCCTATTTCATGACCTAAAAAGTTTATCTTTTCCTTACATATCTCCATTTTTCTTTTAGACAATATTAACCCATGTTGTTCTACCTTTCTAAAGAAGGTTTCCAGATGAGCTATATGTTCTTTGTAGGATTTTGAGAATACTAATAAGTCATCAATATAAACTAATATGAATTCTTGATTTTTATTAAAAATATTTTGCATTTTTCTTTGAAATAAAGCAGGGGCATTTTTTAATCCTAAGGGCATTACTAGCCATTCAAAATGACCTTGAGGACATGTGAAAGCAGTCCATTCTATTGATTCTTCTACCATTTTTACTTGCCAAAACTCAGCTTTTAAATCAAATTTTGAGAAATATTTACTACCTTGTATTCTATTTATCCATTCTTGCTTATTTAGGATATTATAAGCATCATCTATAGTATTATCATTTAGTCTTTTATAATTAATAACCATTCTTGACTTTTCTCTAGCTATTTCAGCATGATTTCTAACTATAAATGAAGCTGATCTATGAAGACTTCGGCTATCTTTTATAGCTCCTAATTTTAGTAATTCTTCAATATGCATCTTAAATTCTTCTATATCTTTAGGTGTTGCTTCTATAGGACTTGTCTTAATTATATGGTTAGGATTTATTATGTTAATTTTACATAATATACCATTCTTGTCCCAATGCTTCATTGGTATTTCTCTTATTATCTGAATATCTTCTAATCTTGTTACAATTTTATCTATATCCTTTTTAGATTTTATATCTCTATACCAATTTGGTGCTAATGATTGCAAACTGATACATTCTATGCATGAGTTTGCTATATGAAACTCTTCTATATTTTCACCTAGCTCTTCATCTATATAATTATCAGGGACATTTTCATCAGATCCTTGAAGTTCTAAATTGGTCTTTCCTGGATTAGAATTTATAGGCTTTCGTACTTCTGTTATATATGGAATATTGTCTTGATAAGGAATAAATGTTATTCCTTGCTCATGTATGATTGTTGTTTGTAAAGAGAATTGTAAAAATCTTAATCCTAATATCATATCATCATGTATCATAGATAAATCTCTTATTGTAATTTCATCCATTATATATTTTGTGTTATTTATTTGTACTTCAACATCATAAGCTAGTTGATTATGAACCTTTTTTATTCCTGACATATCAGTAGATATTTCTGCTTTATCTTGATCTATTGTATGAACTATCTATGGACATTTTACAAAATATTTATCATGTATAATATTTTTTGTACAACCTGTGTCTACTAACGCTAATATTTTATAAGAGATATTAGACGTTAATTTTACTTTTACAGGTACTCTTATTCCTATGATCTCTTTAAATGGTAATCTAACTATATATTTGCTACCAAAGTTTATTATGGCATCTTTTAATTGTATAGCTTTATCATTTTTTCTATTTGATATGGCTTGATCCTTTAACTCGGTCATGGCTCTTTCATTTTCTTCGATCTTATTTACTTCATTGAGCTCTATTTTACTCCTTAGCTCTTCTAATTCAGCTTCTAAGCTATTTATTCTATTCTCCAAATTTCTGACTCTACTTATTAGTAGTTTATCTTCTGGTTCTAGCTCTACTTCTTGCCTCCATTTTTTGTTATTAATTCTTAGACATGAAGCACATGTTTGCTTTAAACATTTACTACATGTAAGTCTGTTTTCTTGACTAGGGTAAAATATACAAAAAGTGCATTTTATATTATAATCACCTCTTCTTTTTATCCAATCATGCTCACAGTCTTCTTGATTCATTAATTCTATTTTTGTTTCTATTGAGCTATCAATATTTTCAGATATTATATCTAACCCTTCCATTGCATTATCTAGATTGCATAACTCTTCATCATCTAAAGAGTCTATAAAATCTTGGTAACTCTCAGCATTATTTTCTTCTTCATAACTTTCTAATAAAAACTTATTATTAATTTCCCATTGCTCATCTTCGCTTATATCATTATCTTCTATGTCATTTATCTTATTCTTTTTATGTTCTAATTCTTTTTGGACTTTCAATCCTTTCCATATGCTAATTATATTTGACCAATCTATAGGATCATGTGCTGCTAAATTTAGTATAGCACCATCACTTTTATAATTCTGGAATTGCACCTTCTTTTCAAATTCTCTTCTTTTTTAACCCATATGCTTATATTGTCCAGGTATATATCTATATGCAGGTTCTTCTTTTTCTGGTGGCCAAGTTCCTAGTTTTCTAGTTGGTCTCTCACTTTCTCCTTCTATCTTTATTTCAGGACCTCGTCTTCTTTTTGATGAACTTGGATCTATTTCCATTGCTTCTATAGCATTATTATTATGCAACTTTGCATTGTCAAGATCGATCCAGAAGCCGTCACGCTCACGCAGTTGGGCATGTTTGGATGGAGCCCTGGAGTCAATCTGCCTGGATGGATGGGTGCCTGTGTCTTGCCTGAGATCCGTTTGGATGCAGCCCTGGTCATCAGCCTGTTCCAGGCATCGGTGTGCAGGCCCAGACGTCCAAAAACGAGCGTCTGGCGCTGCAACACTTGCCTGGCTGATTTTGTATAGCATTAAAGTCAGTTCAAGTTAATTAACTATTGCCTTTTTTTTTACTGCCAACAAATGACGTACAGCCGTACAGGTTGCTCCTAAACAATTCTAATCATGTTACTGTTCACCTATGCATGGAAGAGATCTTTTATTGTTCATCAATATTAAAGTTTATTTTGCAATCTAGATTATGATTATTTTATTTTGCAATATTAAAGCTTATTTAAAAATTATCTATCTTCATATTATTTAATCATGTGTTAAAGTTATGTTATATTATATTAGAAATCATATTTTATCATCATATTAGTTTCTCAAGTCCATGCACCAACCAAACACATCTTTCTTACATTTGGCTGGTCAGGCAAAAAATATCAACTTTTCAGGTAATTCCTAGGCATCTGTTTTTGCCAGACAAGGTGCCCAGGCCTCCAACCAAACAGGCCAAGGGCTAGTTTGGATGGAACCCTGGTGTTGTTGCCCGGGAAAAATGATTGCCTGGATGTTGCCTGTTAAATCATCGTGTTTTGCCTGCTCAGGCTTTATCACAGATATGTTGTTTGGTTTGAAATATCTGCCATGCAATTTGATCTTCATTAACTGTGAAGGAATCTAAGCAGGCAACGTTGCCAGTGGCCAGGTGATCGTTTTTGTGTGCCTGGAATGCCTGGACCAGGCAAGGATACAGGGCAGCAAGCAAAAGTCGTACAGACAGCATCCAGGCCAGGCAGTCTGTCTCCAGGGTAGTATCCAAACAGCTCCCAAATGCTTGCTTAGATTGTGTTTAGTTGAGTGAAATTTAGGAATTTGGCTGCTGTAATATTTTTGTTTTTATTTAGCAATTAATATTCAATCATGGATTAATTAGGCTCAAAACGTTCGTCTCGCGATTTCCAACTAAACTGTGCAATTAGTTTTTTTTCGTCTACATTTAATGCTCTATGCACGTATCGCAAGATTCGATGTGATGGCTACTATCGCAAGATTCGATGTGATGGCTACTGTAGCATTTTTTGAAAAACTTTTTTTTTAACTAAACGTGGCCTTAGAAAAATGGATTGTGTTGGTACATGTGGGATTTGATATTCCGGTGATGCTACCAACGAGTCTGCAGATCTCCGTAGTATGCTCTTGTCTTATCTTCTCCCAACAAGCTAGTATAATAGTAAAAAACAACAGGACCTCGTGGTGCAGAAGAAACAGTAGTTTGCAAACCACGTGCGCTCCGTGCTCTGGCTGGACTGCTACATGTAACGATCTCTTTTGCCGACCCCCGCAAAAATACGAAAACAATTGAGCACGCAATTAATTTACATGGCGACCATATCCCTCTGCCTCTATCTCAAACAGAGATTAAGCACACTACATGGTGCACCTGCCGGTTGCGGCTGCGGTGTTTAATCTAGAGAGAGCCATCTAAAGCTCACTGAGATCGGGGGGTGTGGGGTCACTGTTAAGAGAGTTGGAGGCACGTAGGGAAATATACCACCCTTGTGCAATCATGTATAATGAGGCTGCAAGTAGCAATCCGGCATTAAGACGACAATTAAATTCGTATGATGTTTGGGATCTTCTCGGGACCGCCATCTTTCGGGCCTCTTTGGCACGGCTTATGTCGGCTTCGGCTTCATCTATTTTGCGCAAATCGAGGCACTGTAGCGTGAAGCCGTTTTGTAAGCCGAGGTTAAAATAAACTAGAAGCCGGGAAAAGCCGGTTTTTCTGGCTTCACCGGCTTTGATTTCACCGGTGAAGCCGTTTTGGATAAGCCGTGTCAAATGGGGCTTTCGTTTGATGAGCTGGGCCAGAAACAGAAGTGTGTGCAAATTTTTTTTCCTTCTTTGAACTCGTGTAACGTACTTTACCACATACAACTTTTTGTCTTGTATTATGACGCACAGCATTTTTATGCTTCTTTTGCTCCTATATTGCCAAATGATGAGAGGTACGTATAAAGAGCTCAGTGGGAAAAAGAAAGAACGTTAAAAGTGCAGTGCGTGGCGTATCTTCAACCCAGTCATAATTTGGCACATCGTCAAATTCCACGACAAGGACTTGTTTTCTGACAGAAAAAAAAACAGTTAATGACGTGGATTCAAGTGTGATCATCCACACCAGGGTGTTGATGCATCCACGGAGGACGAGGAGGGCTACCCCTGCCAGGCATTGGGCTGGTCACGGCAGACGCCGGTCTACTCAGTACACCGCCGTCGGACGACCATCCGTGAAGAATGGCACCTCCGCCGCACGCCGCCTCGAGAACTTCACCAAGCGAGTGTTGCGAAGGGCTGCCTCCTCGCTAATTCGTTAGCCTCCCAAGCTGCCGTCACCTGCTAACAAGGTGGTGCTCCAGTTGCGGAGCAAGCGTCTAGCGGCTCAGAGCCTCTCTCGGGTGCCTGCTTCTGAGATCCTAATCATGTAGTTGTTGGGTTTGGCCATGAGTCTTTCAATGCCAAGTGCGTCGACAAGGAAGGCCTACAACGAGGTCTACGAGGCTAGGCCAAAAGCATCCAACGTCGAGGCACGGGGCGTGCTCTTCCCGCATGTCGGAAAAGAGTCACACAGACAGCAGCGTAGGCTAAGGCCACTTCTTAGGTTGCGTCGCTACCCATTTCTCGGTTGTCTACCATTTGTGTAATACTGACATTTGAATTTGTATGCTTGGATGGTCCCGCTTCCGGCTACAATCCTATAGACTTTCTGGGGTGCTCACCAGAAGCACGCCGTTTGTATGGTCAAAATCTCCTACCTTAATTACAACGATGCACAAATATTTTGTGTATTCGAGAAGAAAAAATAGTTGCCATGAGCTTCACCTTAATTACAATTATGTGCAAATATTTTGCGTATTCGAGAACAAAAAATAGTTGCCATGAGCTTCATATGACTTTTTAGATAAAATGTTGTATATTTAAAAAGGGCGGGAGTTCTCATAAATATATTACTCATCTTCATATTAGAATCTTAAAGCCATGATATACGGAGGCTTTGAGACAATACAATAGCCTAAATCTTCCCTCCCAAATCCTTATCAAACAAAAAAAAAAGCAAGCAAGCAAGATTCTATATATGTTGGTGATACTGGAAGATGCCACAAAATCAGTGGGAAGTGGAAACATGGGGGTACATCCGCATATGTAGACCTCTGTCCTCTCTGGTCTCTGCAATGCACGCTGATGCATCATGGGCTTGCAGATGCAGAATGAGAGGAACCACACGGGGAAAACTGCACGCACAATCATCGAGGGCGACTGTCATTGTGGGATCCCAAAACAAAAATCACAGGCCGATTAGGGGACAGTCGTCAGCACTCAGCACCATATACACATGTACTGTTCCCCATCCGTGCTTTGTTGAGCTTTCAGTCCAAAGCGTAAAAACAAGGCATAAAAAGGCCGTGCATCTTCTGTTTCCGGGTGCCATCCATCCGGACGATCCATCACGTGAAAAGCTGTCCGGCTTTCTGGAGCAAAAAGAGAAAAAAGCGAAAGGGGAGCAGCAGCCCCAAACGCTAACGTGGGGGTCTTCTTGGCCATCGAGAACTGAACAGCAGCCAACAAGTGAGGCGGAGGCATTTGTAATCCTGTAAATTCAAGCTCTGCTGTTGGCCTGTACAGTCTCACTGATTGATTAGTGTGTGTGGCTGTGACACGACTGGCACATGGGATCTACGCATCAGAGGGGCTGAATCTCATGTTCCACGCATAGGGGCATGTGGTCTGTTTGGTTTTTCTGTCTGACCTATCGACCTTTGCTTTTTACCTTTTTGCCTTTATTATGATAGTATAGTCGTTTTTAATACCTACGCCTCTCCACCTATCTAATAAGATAGCTAGATGACATCTTTATACACTTAAAACATCTTCTCTAAATCCTTGTACTATAAAAACAAACAAACATGCCAACCTTCCTTCATTGCTCGTTGCCCAGCTAAATACACTCTGCATTCATTCTAAATTGTAAGCCGTTATAGCGTTATTAGATGCATAGTTTTATTGTGTATCTAGACATAATATATATCAAGATACGTAATAAAAGCTACATATCATAAAAAAACCCGAACGACTTACAGTTTGTAACGAAAGGAGTAGCTAGGTACGAGGGAGTACATATAAACTCACACGCTTGTTAGAAAACTCTAAACTCTCCGGTTTATCCTGAACATAATTCATCGATTTCTTTGATTTCTTGTGTTTCCTAGGTAATATCCGAAAGGATTTTAATTTACTACAGTTGGATATTCGAATGTGCTATGCATGCTACTATGCCATGCTACGCCGGTCACAATCATCATGATTCTTGGATGGGTTTATTTTGAAACAGTCAATTAGGTGCTCGCATTTTTCTGGATTTATTTCAGGATTTAATGGCGTTGTGTTTTCAGTAGTAGACGACGTTCCCGTCAACAGCGAGCTTCTGTGGTGACTTCATCAATCTCGAGAGGTACCGGCACAGTCTTTCGGAGGTGCTCATAGGGATAGTGTTTGCGTACGTGTGTTCATTGGAGTGAGTGTGCGTGTGTGTTGAACGTCCGTGTCTGTACTTGTGTAATTTGCAAAAAACACACACCGAAGGCATCAGAAAATTAGCAGACAGAAACCATCCAAAAGCAAATGAGATTTTGAAAAAGTGCATACGAAAACCCCTCCAATTATCAGCGTGTCTCTGGTGGAGCCCCAGGGGTGCACGTAACGACGAGGGCCCCTCGGTCTTCTGGGACCTTCCACGTGTCCCAGCGCCATGAATTCCCTGCGCGGGAGAGCTGTGCCCACGCTTTTCGTCCGGTTTGCTTGGTTTGTTTGTCTTATAGATCGTATTTTTCTTAGCTAATAAATAATATTTTTTTCTCAGATAAAATTAGCTAATAGTATTTTCAGTTCTGACTTATCAGTCAAATAAGTCCAAACGAACGGGATGTTTATTGTTACGTGCCCCCGGTGAAACGTCCCACGCAAATTGGACACCCATCTTCTTCTTCTTGGTGTGCCGTTTGTGTATATATGTGTGTACGTATCCACGGACCCCAGCAGAGCCCAAGCAAAGGTCTTCTTCTCCCTTTTTCAGCCCACTCCAACAAGCAGCCGCATTTCTTGCAGTTGCAGTGGTGATCTCTCTCTCTTTCTGTGTCTCCTCGCTCTCCTCTCCTCTCCCAAACAGAGAAAGCTAGTAAGGATGGGGAGAGCGCCGTGCTGCGAGAAGGTGGGGTTGAAGCAGGGGAGGTGGACTAAGGAGGAGGACGAGATCCTGGCGAGGTACATCAAAGAACATGGCGAAGGCTCATGGAGATCACTGCCCAAGAATGCTGGTATGGATCGAACAACATACATATTCCTAATTGACTTGATTATTCAGAGGGAAAATTAAAAGGAAATTCTTGAGAAGTTGCAGATTAGTTCTTTGTTTTTGCCAATAAGCTGAGAGTGATTTCTGACCAATCTTGCTCCTGCAGGGTTGCTGCGGTGCGGGAAGAGCTGCAGGCTGCGATGGATCAACTACCTGAGGGCGGATCTCAAGAGGGGGAACATCACGGAGGAGGAGGAGGAGATGATCATCAAGCTCCACGCCACGCTTGGCAACAGGTACCCACTCATATCTATTCTGGCATTCGACTCCATCGGCTCTCTCCATCTTTCCGTTTGATTCCTGCATTTGAACAACTTTATCCACGCTGGGCCGCTTCAGAGTTCAGACTTCTTGTTCTTGCACAATAGTAGGAAAAATTCTGTGCTTTCTATGTCACCGTTGTTTGTGTCTGCTGTCGAGGCGAGAACTCGTGAAAACTGACAAAAGAAAACTGCAGGAACCCTTAAACATATATATGCTGCATGTTGCGATGAGAATTAGCTGATGAGACTGCAGAAACCAAACATGACATAGGC
This sequence comes from Miscanthus lutarioriparius, assembly GCA_904845875.1. Taxonomy (NCBI): domain Eukaryota; kingdom Viridiplantae; phylum Streptophyta; class Magnoliopsida; order Poales; family Poaceae; genus Miscanthus; species Miscanthus lutarioriparius. Next base: position 141,379 of record CAJGYO010000422.1, on the reverse strand, counting down.
ACTAAGGATTGTCATGTAGCAAATTAATATAAAACTACTTTGTTCTAATCAGTACCCCTGAATTCTAGCACGGAGCTCTGGTAGGAACCCGTGACTTGCATCTTTTCTGATGGAAGACTGCGTGTAATAATTCAGAAAACATAAATTTGGCTTTACTTAGGTCCAATTCACCTGTTTTTTTTTGGTGCAAAGTGAAAACGATGTGCGAAGACAAGAGCCAAAGAAGATCTGTTCACTGTTAGTTACTTCCCCTCTACCCCCCTTCCACTGAAAAGAGAAGGAAACAAAATGGTAGAGGAAAAGAAAGTTGGTAAATTCATTCATTCATATATAGCCTGATTAGCTACTCTCTTTGTTTTAGAAAAAAAAATGAAATTGTGGTTAAAATATACAGTAGTTTTAGGGGGTGTTTGGCAGGGCTGCTCGTGAGGGGCTCCTCCGGAGGAGCCAGAGCTGTTTTGTCCACTAAAATGGCTCCGACTCCTTTGTTTTTCACTGAAAAACGGCTCCTCCGACAAAACGCTTGGCAGAGCTCCTCCGGAGGAGCCGGAGCCGGAAAGGAGCCCTACCAAACAGGCCCGTAGAAAGCAGAGGTGCGCAAAAACCAAGATCACTGCCTAATAAAAGTGCGAAGAGTTCACGGTTTTAGCAATGGCATGCCATGCTGTTCAGAACTAGTGCAGTGAGGTTTATTATTGGGTTGGGTCCAAGCATATCTGCTTTCCGGGAACGAAGTAGCATCTTTGAAACAGAAGAACCGACACCGTAGTGGATTTTCCTAAAGTCAAATTTAAAAAACAACAAGAAGAAGAAGAAGCTGTGCACCAGCATGAGTAGTGTCGTGGTGCACCATCTTGTTGGCTAGAAACGTTGTCAAAACACGTGTCTGTGTAGATGGAGACGGAGGAGGAGCTAACACGTTGTCAAAGCAAGAACCTGGACGGTCATCACCTTTGTCCATGGGCACTTTGTCTTGTCATGTGGTTGAACGAAGTGGAGTGGAGTGTCTTGTTGGCCAGCGCCATGCATCCTCCTCATCTGTCGCTTTGCGCAGAGGTGAGGAGTGGCCGATTTTTTTCTGCATCCGCCGGCCCTCGTTGGCCTCGTGCGTAGGGAGGGGCGGAGGGCAGTGCCGCCATGGAAAAGGAGGAGGGCAACCGCCCGAGCAGAGCAGGGCTGGGCTGGTATTATTTCCTCAGTGGAAAAAAGGACGAGCAGAGCAGAGCAGAGCACCCCACGAGGAGTCGAGGACGGCCGGTAGTATTTGTTTCCTCCATGGAAGTGGCTGGATCGTTCATTCGTCTCATTCTCATGGCTCATGGGCGTCCGGCGGTGGCTCTCGCCATCTCCATCGCCCATCGGTAGGGATGAAAACGGATCGGATACGGACGAATATCATCGATATTATATTTGTTTTCATATTTCTGTCCGGATTCGGATTCGAATACGGATAGTATCAACTATGTCGGATAGGATACGATTAGATATCGACATTATAAATATGTGATTTGAATATTCGGATACGGATACGGTATCGGATGTTGGATATCCGGACTCGGATACGGACAGATCTCAACCCCTCTAAACGGATTCGGTTTCGAATACGGTCGGAAAATATCCGTACCGTTTTCATCCCTACCCATCGGTGAGGGTTGCCGTCGCGAACGAGACGCGAGCCCCGTCGGCGTCAGGCATTGTTTTCGGTGGGGACGCCACACGCATTGAAAATGAACGAATGGGACGGGACCCTGCACCTGCACCTGAGCCGGTTTATCAGCAACAATCTACAGTATTTTCCTCTCACAACAAAACAGTTTCAACCGGTTTATCAGCCGACCCGATACCAATCGAGCAGGCCCACGTGCACCGATGCAGGGCAGTCGTTCGCCACTTGCCACGCGGTCCGCCTCCCTCACACACGTGGTTTGTTTTTTTTTTGTTTTTCACTCAAACTGTCAAACACACGATAAAAAAAGGTAAAAACTCAAAAGTAGAAAAGAATATTCCTTGTCCGGCACCCAAAATCAACCCACGCGATAAGGCGTGCACTACACTACACGTATATTTGCTTGACAATTGATCCTCTGTTTCCGTCTCCTGGTGACCCCTTGCATTTTGACCGAGGTGGCACCCCAGCACGGTCCGCGATCACATAGTAGGACTACAGGACGCGCTACGTGTGTTCTTTGGACGCCGGAGTGGCCTGGGACCTCTCGTTTCTCACGTGGGACTAGACGTAGACGTACATGTCTCTCTCGGCCACCGTGACACGCACACCACTTGTGGGCAGACATCGCCCCGTCACTACACTGCGCGGGTATGAAACTGCCTGACCCTCTGCTTGCTTTGGAATCTCTCCGTCACAACAAGAATATACCTCTCCCTTTTTGGGACATGAAAAAAAGTTTTTTCTTCAGATTTGCATCATATCATATCGATCATCTCAACTCTGAGGGCAACGTGCGCTCACACGGACCATATGAAAATGTGAGGCTTGGCAAACACTTGCGTTCCTCCTCGCTCGTCCCATGGTCCATGGATCGCAGGAATGAATAGCAGCTGCGGCAATCCGGCCAACGCAAACACACATGGTGCATTTGCCCTGGACGACGCAGCTGCAAACGAGGCCCTCATTTCATTTATACACGCCGCGACTAGGGTTGTTGGATCACCAGCACGCGTATTGATTGCCACATGTGTCTGCCCCCCTGAACATTTTGCGGCCATGGCAGTGTGGCAGGCATGGACAGCCATAACCGGCAGCAGCCCTCTTGTGCAGCACATAATACTACTATCTCCTGTTCTCTGTATATACAATTGTACACTGTGGTAGTGGTAGTTAATTCTCTGAATCTCAAGTTTCCGTTCCTTTTTCTTTCTTTTTCTTCGCAGGTGGTCCCTGATCGCCGGTCATTTGCCCGGCCGAACAGACAACGAGATCAAAAACTACTGGAACTCGCACCTGAGCAGGCGGGCGGCCGACTTCCGCGACGGCGTCGTCGTCAACATCGACCTCAGCAGGCTGCCCGGCGGCGGCAAGCGGCGCGGCGGCCGGGCCAGCCGAGGCATCCTGGCCGCCGCAGCCAAGGAGAAGAAGGGCAAGAAGGGGAAGGACGACAAGGGCAAGAACAATGTCGCAGAAGCGGAGCAGCAGCAGCAGCTCAAGGAGGAGGACGCCAACGTCTCAACTACGCCGAGGCCTCAGTCTGACTGCGCCACCGCCGCCCAGAGCGAGGAGCAAGCGCAGGCCAGCGCTAGCGGCCTGACCTCCGATGGGCCCGAGGAGGAGGACACGCTGGCTCTGAGCGAGGAGATGGTGAGTGCGCTACTGGCGGCCCCGGGAAGCCCAAAGCTGGAGGTGGGCCCGGATGGCTCGTGCATGGACAGTGACAGTGGCCCGTCCGGGGACAGTGGCTGTGGGTCCGGTGGGCCTTCTGGCGACGTGGCCCATGAGCTGGACCTGGGCCTGGACGACAAGGCCATCATGGACTGGGACTTGATGGGGCTGGACATCTCGGCCGCCGACGACATGTGGGACCCGCTGTTGTGGGACTACGACGACGAAACGTTGGTCCCGGAACCGGCAGGAGGAGGGGAGGGGCACCAGCAGCAGGACGAGGTGATGTCAGACCTCTTCTTCCTGGACAATCTCTAGGAAGGAGGACCGATCGAGGAGGCGACTCTGTGCATCTTTAGCATGGGCATGGCTGCTGTGATGTGCTTAAGCTTTTCGATTTGATCCAGTACTAGTAGTAGGTTTTGGGTGTGTTCAGTTCAGAGGTGAGTGAGGTCTGAGTTAAGGGGAGTGCTGCAGTGACATTTTTGTCTGCTGGCCTGGTCTCATGAACCCGTAAAATGGAAAGAATGTAGAAAAATAAGCGGTAGAATGGCACCTTATGTTGCACATTCGCAAGGATGGCCTGAGGTGAACATGACCTAATCCGCACGCAATATTAGTTGGGATTTTGGAGACCTTTCAGCATTAGAGCCTGTATAACATCTGCAAACGGAGAAAGACAAAAAATAAATAAAATTGGCTGCTGGGATTGGCATTGTCAGCTAACCCCTGAGTACATCATCTTTCTTTTTTTTAGAAACACAAGAGCTTTATTAATTCACGTCATGATTACAGTTTTACAATCGCAGAGAGCTTAACTCCCTGAGCCAGTCTGGGAATGTTTCCTATCGGAATTTGATAGTACAAGTTGCCATCACCGCATAGCTACGTGCAACAGCATTGGCTTCACGCTGAACAAAACAACTTTAATAAACGATAAAAAAGTTCTTCCCAGCTCCAACTCCTACAATCTTCTGTGCAAAGAATCCAGTACTTCGAACACAATATACAGCCTAACTACTATAATCAGTGCAGTTACGGTAGCAGAGTTTGACGCAGCTCGTTCTGTTCGATGTTTTTAGTGGCTGGGTGCTCCAGTGAAGTTCTATCTGTCAGTATGGTCGAGTGCATGTTGAGAAGCGAAGATTTTTTTTTTTCACGAACACGACTATACACCGTTTTTTCATTAAGAGGAAACTTAAGAAGGGAACAAACTGTAAACAAAAGAAATTAAGTGGTGGAATTACTCATTCTCGATCACAGTTTACAAACTAGGGTGGAGCCATTATCATTGTTGAATTTGGGAGAACTGTGGTATTCTGATTACAACCAACCAACAACATGACAGGGAAATGCCAATGAAATCCTGCAGTGAAAGAAGAGAGACAATTTCACTTGATTTTGGACCTTTCAAAGGAACGCCTAGCAGCGGTGAAGCTAGAGCAAACAGTTTTCAGCTAGTTCTGGGGATTAAGAGCGTGTTCGGCTGGCATTAATTTTACACTGCAGCAGCTGGAAAACACTGTAGCAGCTGCTTTTTTTTTAAGAGAAAAACACTGCTCCGGCTGGAAAAAAAAAAAAAGCTGGCCAGCCAGCCGATTGTGGCCAGCCGAACATGGAATAATATCACCAGGCTCTGACTGTTTGGCTGGATTTCTCAAACTGGCACATACTTCCTCTGACTGTTTGGCTGGATTTCTCAAACTAGCACATACTTCAGAACGCAATGCTCCACAGCCTAATGTTCTAATCTCCTGGTTCCTACTAATGTTCATCTTTGTGCATACTTTAGAATCAACAAGCTTGGCATGGACTACCCATTATCATTCGTGAATCGTGAAACAGGGTGAACACAGGTTACAACTGACAAATATGATCCATGATCAGTGGTGGAGGCAGAAATAATTTTTAGGTGTGGCGCGGTTTATAAAGATCAAACATGTATAATGTAACTATGCAAAGGCTCATGAGAACTTATTTAAATATATATGAAATATAGTTGAAATCCAAAAGTAGAGCATTGGCATTTAACATACCTCACTAAATGAAGATTACCTAGCAGGCCAGCATGTATCATATATATAATACTACGTATATTTGATATTTTCTACAGATTCTAGGTATGGCAGCTGAAGGGCTTGCCAAATAGCTGGCTCCGCTCATGTCCATGATGAACACAGGAATGTATGTGTTTTGTCTTGGGAAGTATTTCTGGAATTTATCAAACAGTGGAAAATTTAATAAAACTCAAACTTCTCAGGCCTACATTAATGTTTGTTTATCGAAACTAACAGTGCAATGGATATTCATCCGTCAAATGCTTCGTACTAAACTTTCCTAATCAGTCTAGCCAGTTCATCTCACACAATCAAATCATCATAGAATCCAGAACATAATGTGTGCACATAATTCAGAATTATAAGGATGGAATGAACTATCATTATCATTCGTGATTCATGAAACAGGGAGGACTCGAGCATTCGTTATAACTGACAATGCCATTCATGATTAACACAGGAACATATGTGTTGGAAAATACTTCTAAAGTGTTTTACTAATCGGTAGTCGTCAGTTCATCTCCCACAATAAAATTTAGCACAGAATTCAGACCCTAGATGCTTTTGCCCATCTTTCAGAATGAACATGCTTGTCATGGACTACCCATTATTATTTATGGAGCAGGGAGAACTGTAACATTCTTCGGATTATAATTGACAACACATGAACATATATGTATTAGAAAATACATCTGAAATTGTTGAGGTAAATGCTATTTCACTTCAGAGTTCTCAGCACATCAGCCTACATAAATGTTTGCAATCGAAACAACAAAGCAACACACGGCAGGGGTCAACATTGCCACCTAGGCCATATTCATTCGCTGAACTTTTCATACAAGATTTCTAAAGGCCAAAGCAGTCTCATCAGCTCATCACACAATCTAATTTGCACAGAATTCAGCACGGAAATATTTCTGACACCTTAATCAGCTCAAAGAACAACACAATGTAGTCTGCTACTATGCTGGATGAATGTTGCAGCAACAGTTTAAACTACAACACTCTACACGCCATCTAGTTCAGTTCAGTAGTCATTATTCAGTAATCAGTGCGGTTTCGATCACTTAGCTTACCAGAGTTTGCTGGTTGGGAGTCTTCTTGGATCTTTTCCCTTTCCTCCTCTTCCCTCCTCCCTTTCTCTTCTGGGCAATAGCAGATTCATCAGCCTCGGTTGTGGTTACCTTCGTCGCCGGCACCATGCTACATCTGTTCTCACCGTCTGCAACCGCGGGCATACTCGATTTGATCCCCTGGGCTAGACTTCCACCGGAGTCGCAGCCCTTGTTGCTCGAGGCTCGGATCGACGAGGCGCAGCCCTCTCCAACGTTGAGCTCGCCGAAGACCTTCCTCCTCTGGTCGTCCACAGGCCGGACTCGCCGCGACGGCCCAGTCCCTTCCCCGGCACACTTCCTCTTGCTCCCGCCCCACGCGCTGTGGCTAACCGTCGGCGGCGGCAGCGGCGTCGAGGAGGCAGCGCGCCGCCCCTTCGGGTGCGGCGTCCGTCCCAGGCCCGCCGCGTCCCGGTCCCAAGGCGCGCCGCGCGCTGGCGTCGCCCCGTGCGCCGCGACGGCCCCCTTGCTCGTGGCCGTAGCGGCCGCGTGCTTCTGGCTGCGGCGCGGGCGCGGGCGCGGGGCGGTGCGGAGGTGGAGATCCAGCTCGCGGTCGCGCGCGCGCCAGTCGACGCCCTTCTCGGCCAGCACCACCTCCCGCGGCCGCGCCGCGCCGAACGGGTCCGCCTTGATCTGCTCCCTCTCTGTCTCCCGCCGCCGCTGCTCCACCTCCCGCGGCCGCGCCCCGCCGAACGGGTCCGCCTTGATCTGCTCCCTCTCTGTCTCCCACCGCCGCTGCTCCTCCTCCTGCTGCTGCTCCCGCTCCTCACGCTCGACCTCGTCGGCCCAGGAGAAGCCGAACCGGATCGCGGGCTTGGCGCCGCCGCGGTCGCTGCCCGTGTTCTTCATCGCTTTCCTTTCCTCTCTTTCTCTCTGAACCTGAGCGCGTGGGCTGCAACTGCTGCTTTCAAGTTTCGAAATGGGGTGCGGGTGGTGGGGTGGGGCCTGGCTTGTAACGGTCGGCAACTGCACGGGCGCGCTGCACACGATCTGCATTGCGACTACAAAAGCATTACAGATTGGTCACGCCATTCAAATTTAAAATTTCTTTTGAAGATCTAATTACACATACAACTTATTCTCTGATACTGGCACCACACCAGAGGGTCAGGTTAGTAGACTAGATAATCCAACGGAAATAGGATAACAATAATAATGAAACGCCATCCAAGATCAATCGAGTCAGAATATATACAAAGGGAAAACAACAAGACTGCATTACATTGTTGAGGGAAATCTCTTGAATTGTTGATTGATTCCAAATTCAATGAGGACAAGCAATTGGATTATGAACTTCAAAGACCGAAATGGCATACATTCTCTAGGTGAATGGGAAGCATGCAGTCGGGAAACAAGGATGATAACCGTTGCAATTGCAATCTGCATCGTCTTGGCGCAAAAAAAATTCTTCGAAGTACAACAAGATCACGTTCGGTACAGAGATACGCTCAATCACGCGAATTCTTGATCAACCCATAAATTGGCACCGACAACACGATGAGTGGATATGCCATAACTGTTGCCGTCCAAAGGGCAGCGCCGCCCGGTGGTCAGAAACTCAAGATGCGGGAGCACTTGCGCTTGAACCACCTGAGACCCCGGCGGAGCGACTCCTTCACCTTGCCCTTCACGGCGTACGCCTTGTAGCCCGCCACCCGCCGCCGCCGCTTCATCTCGGGGTCGCCAAAGCAACCCATGCGCACCCCTCGCACTCCGCAGCGCCGTCTTCCCGTGACCTGCGGCGGGGTGGAGGGGGCCGGCGCCGGCAGCGCCATGGCAAGCTGCTGCCACGGGTGCTGTGGCGGGGTGGTTGCAACGATGCGGTAGTGTAGATCTCCCGAGGAAAGGGACCTTGGGGAAGGAGGTGGACGGATCGGGTGCGGTGGATGGCCGAAGAGCGGTGGTGGAGGATGACCAAGGAGAAAAAGGTGGAGGCGAGCACAGAATATGTAGGGAGGAGAAACGTGGGCTCGGACTACGTCGCTTAATTTAAAAAAAAACTATTTTTGGGTCTTTGATTGTAGAAAAAAAAAATCGGGAAATATTTGGCCTAAGCTAAATTGGGGCCATGTTCAAATGAGGCCTAAAAGACCATGCCAAAAATTGGTAGGACTTGTATTTCTGACATGTGGGGCCCATAGGTGGCTAAGTTTTTAAGCTCTAAATCATGGTCAATATTGGTCTTATTTCTAGATTTAATTGTGATATGATATAGTAATAGTGAAATCAGATCACCAATCACATACCCTGTTTAGAAGATATTTTCTTTACAAATTCAAAACAAAACATATAGAGTATTAGTTGAGGAAAAATCCTTACATGGAATTGGCATAAATCTACTCTTGTCTATCACCTCCAAAACATGATTCTCATATATGTCATTTATGTTATAATCCCTTCTTTACTAAGATAATTACTTGAGTAAGCATATAAACATCTCATTGTCAGTGTTACTCCTACTAACCATACCCAAATCGCAGAGTTGGTTAACATTCGGCGAGTGAGTAATTAAGTAGGTGATCAAGGAATAGGTCATAGGTGTAGGATGCTATTATTTTAGTGGTAGACGATGTTCCAGTCAAGACGTAATATCGAGATCTACTGGTCCAGCCCATCCTTTCGGAGGTGCTCGTTTCGTCAATCTCGAGATCGACGAATCTAGTCCAGCCTTTCAAAAGTGCTCATAGACCTAGACTGTGTGTATCCACATGCATGTATATGATTATGATGTCATCATTTGTAGTGTCGTAAAAAGAAAAAACCTTCAATTTGTTTGGTTAGACCAAATTAAATTTATTTGGTTTGAACCTTAGGGGCTGTTCGCTGGTCTGGACTCGTCCAGCCAGCCGGCTCCTCCTCCTCACATTTTACTGTTTATTAAACCAGCCGAACAGTGTTTTTCTCTCACAACAAACCAACCGAAACAATATTTTTTAGCTAAGTTTCAGACCAACGAACGGGGCCTAAGGATACATTATGAGGTAGTTTGGTTCCCAAGCCAGGCATGCAAGTGTATGATCACAGTTCTGCAGTGACCAAATTAAGACAGGCATATAGATATCCATATGAACCGACATCTTGTGAAGACGTAATACTAAATAAACAATAAATACGAAAGGGCAGGTAGCCTAGCGGTTACAAGAGTCGACCTGTTCGTTTGATTTTGTTTGGCTTATAAGCTATGGCTGAAAGTACTGTTAGCTGATTTGGTGTGAGAGAAAAATATTGTTCGTTGGCTGATAAGCCATGACTTATAAGCCGAATACGACCAAGCGAACAGGCTGAGTCTCAGTAGAGTTCGACTCTCCGTGTAAGCGATTTTTTTTTAGGATTTAAGGGACGTTATGCGATAATAATCACCAACCGCAAGCATATATATAAACCATATATACCTCGTCGGCTCGTCCGCAGATATACCTTTAATTACATCAACGGCTCATGGGCCGGAAGTGTTTTTATTTACAGTCCAAACCATATAGACAGTGTCGGCCGCATGTACCGTCCAAACCATATAGAGAAAATTCCCTCACTGTCACTAAAAAATATAGCACTTCCTTCATTGCGTTGCTAAGCTTGGCCTCTTGCTCTTGCGTTGCTAATTACTACTTCTGCTAGACTGTTGTCCAACGAATTAGGCACTTGATCACAGCACCACCAGTGCGTTGCTACTACAACTTTTTACTCTTTCTCTAGCTTGCTAGAGTTGCTTCAAGTTCTGCTCCCGGCTGTACTGCTAGCTTTTGCGATGCGTCCGTCAAGTATGCCACCTTGCATTGCAGTTCGACGAGTAGATGATGGCATGACGCAGCGTGCCTTGCTCTGCCGCTGCACTCTGTCCGCTCACACGAAGATGAAGCTCCACCGTCCACGTTCATCACCTTCCTCGGCCTCGCCGATGCTCCAGTCCAGCAGGCTCGCGGCAGCAGCAAGTGTTGGTGTACACGTACGGTTCTGAGTCTTTCTGCTCATACTAGCTTGGAAGCCGGCCCTGCTGCTTGCCCCGCGGCGCAACCGCACGCCTGACAGGAGAGAGAGGCCACGAGCTGGGTGCTCACGCTTGGCGCTTCGCTGGTGACATCTGATTATTTGCCATTCTTACGGAGGCCGTCTCTCTGATTGTCAACTTTATGATGTTAACTACAAAAATATCCTAGAAAATAGTAACTCGTCTAATATTTTACCATTTTTGCTGACGTGGCATGCCAGATCAGCCAGCCAGCTTAGGAACGGGCCGTTGACGCTCGAAGACCAAAGGCAAAAGACCATTCTACCCCCGCCGTGTATTGCTTAACAAGCGCCGTCTCCTCCCATCTGTTCAGTCCCAACGGTTCTCTCCGCACTTCTTCTTCTTCCTTCGTCTCCCCGTCCGCATGCGGGGCTTCGACCTCTCCCTCGTGGCGCTCGCCGCAGCCGCGCTCTGCTGGCTCAGCTCCGCGCTGCGCCTGAACGTGAACATGGAGGCGTTCCTGGTGGGGCTGGCGTTCCCCAGCGAGGGCCGGGTGTCCAGGCTACTGGTGAGCAAGACCAACTTCGTGCTCAGCTCCTTCGTGCTGCCGCTCTACGTCGCCCACGTCTGCCTGTCGCTGCGCCAGACCACGGACGACATCGAGGCGGCGGGGCTCACGCGGGACGACGGCTTCCGGGCCTACGTCATGGAGCTTCCGTTCCCGTGGTGGAAGGTCTTCTTCGTCACCGTCATGGGGACCCTCGGGAAGCTCACCGGGTGCGCGGCGGCGGGACTCCTCCGAAGTCTGGGGATTCTGGAGGCGCTGGCGCTGGGGATGCTGCTCAACGTGAAGGGGTACTTCCACCTCTACTGCGCCCAGGCGGCGTTCGACGCCGGCATCATCACGGACAAGTCGTTCATGGCCATCATCTTCATGGTGGCGCTCAACGTGGCGGTGACGCCCATGGTCGGGATGGGCATCGCGTCGTGGGCGCGGCGGAGCGTGCAGTGGCGGCTCATGGGGCTGCAGCACCACGACCCGTCCACGGAGCTGCGCCTCGTGGTGGGGCTGCACGGCCCGCAGGACGTGCCGACGCTGTCCTACATCATGGAGGCGCTGCGGTGGGGCGGCGGCGCGGGAGGAGGCGGCGAGCTCGCCGTGTACGCCGTGGACATGGTGCAGATGACGGACCAGACGGCGGCGGCCATCGTGAAGGGCGGCGGATTCGACGGCGTGACCGTGGTGGACGAGGAGGTGTCGGAGATGCGGAAGCTCATCGGCGAGGCGCTGGACGCGTACCAGGTGGAGTGCGGCGACGGCGCCAAGGTGAAGGTGCGGCGGCTGCTGGCTCTGTCGTCGTTCCCGGACATGCACAGCGACATGTGCATCTGCGCGGAGGACGCGATGGCGGCGCTGGTGCTGCTCCCGTTCCACAAGGCGCAGCGGGCGGACGGCAGCATGGAGCCGGGCCACCACGGCTTCCGGGTGGTCAACCAGAAGGTGCTGCAGCTGGCGCCGTGCTCGGTGGGGGTGGTGGTGGACCGAGGCCTCGGTGGGACGCATGCATCCGTCGTCAGCACCAGCTCCCAGTCCCAGCAATCCCAGACACAGCAGACCCAGACGGCGGCCGTGGTGGTTGTGTTCATCGGCGGCGCGGACGACCGCGAGGCCCTGACGCTGGCGTCCCTGATGTCGAAGCACCCGGGCGTGCGTCTGACGGCGCTGCGCGTGGTGCAGAACGCGACGGCGCAGGCGCGCGCCAGGGCCCGGACGAGCCTGTTCGAGAGCAAGGGCAGCCGGCCCGGCGGCGGCGGCGGCATGATGGGCGCCCCGGCGTCGTCGGCGCTGGGGCAGGAGGAGGCGCAGATGGAGGTGGACGACAAGTTCTTCGCGGAGTTCTACCGAAAGCACGTGGCCGGGAGCAAGCAGCCGGGCGCCGCCGTGGCCGCCATCGGGTACCTGGAGAAGCACGTGGCGGACGGGGCGGAGCTGGTGGCGGTGCTCCGGGGCATGCAGGCGGATTACCGGCTCTTCATCGTGGGGCGCGGCAGGGACCGCAGCTCGGTGCTGACGGAGGGGCTGGACGAGTGGGCCGAGTGCCTGGAGCTGGGCCCCGTCGGCGATATCCTCGCGTCCTCCGACTTCTCCACCACCGCCTCCGTGCTCATCGTGCAGCAGTACGACGCCAAGAAGCACTACAAGGTCATCGACGAGGAGTTCATGCCCTTGTAGATACACATACAACGTGACGTGACATACAACGTGTGCAGCATGCATATACATACGTGTACTCGATCGTGAATGGAATTTAGGACATATACGTACAGTATTGTCGGACACAAGTGATCTCTAGAGTCTAGCCACAAAAATGGGTATGGGGCCACAATCTTTTTCCCTTACCGAGTGCCCGAGTCAAACGGAGCGACACGTATACGCACCAAAAGACCAAAACGCCGTGATCGGAAAATAAAAAATAATCACGGAATATGTCACGCCAGATGCTAATTGCTAACACGTGTACGCATAGTTGGTTATGGCATCGATGGTAGATCGAGTTTGTTACCGGTGGCGGTGGTCAGTTTTAATAATTCCTGTCGATGGGACTGAACAGATGGGAGGGAGACGGCGCTTGTTAAGCAATACACGGCGGGGGTAGAATGGTTTTTTTGCCTTCGGTCTTCGAGCGTCAACGGCCCGTTCCCAAGCTGGCTGGCTGATCTGGCATGCCACGTCAGCAAAAATGATAAAATATTAGACGAGTTACTATTTTCTAGGATATTTTTGTAGTTGCCACCACAAAGTTGACAATCAGAGAGACGGCCTCCGTAAGAGTGGCAAATAATTAGATGTCCCTCAGCCGCTGGGGCCATGTGACCAGGTTGTTGCCGCCGCGGCGCCTGCGCTCGGCGCGGCCAGGCCGGCCCACAGACGACGCTTGGTGCACCCCGGCAGGTAGTAGACGGATGGATAACAGAGATAAATGGTGGATCCTAGCTGTCAGCGACTACAAGTTAATTTGTTTTAACGGAAATGGCAATGAAAGAAACACAAAAAAGTATTTGATGGCGGTGAAGGAAATTTGGAAATTTTAATGACACCGAAGGAACTGTTATAATTTTTAGAGGCAACGAGGGAATTGCCTCAACCATATATGAGACGCTCTGAGCACAGTGTCGCACGCGGGGAAGCAAGCAAAGCGAAGTCCGGCATGCCTACCTCCATCCTGGCTCTCCAGTCCCGTCGCCCGCCCACAGGCCACAGGTGTGGGCATGTGGCTCCGTTGGTTGTTGCTATTGCTACGCGGGGAACCACCAACACCAACCCGGCAACCCCAGCGCCAGCGAGCCGGAAGGCCACGCGGCACCGACCAACTGCGAATTGGTCAGCCTCTGCCTGCCTCGGTGACGTGCCGCCGCGGAATTCTCACCTCTCCTCGCGGCTCCCCCCAGGATGCTCTGTCCTCGAGATCCTTAAACGCAAAGAAACCGGGCGCTATTTATGCTCGCGCGGTCGCGCCCCACAAAGATGCCGCCGCAGGAGAAGCCGCAGCCGCGCTCGCCTCAAGAGCGCCGCCCAAGTCGTCCCCGTCCCACCGGCGGCATGTACTACTCCGACGACATGGAGGCGTTCTACGACGCCTGGGTGGGCCGGGAGGAGCAGATCGTGGCCGACCTCACGGCGGCGCTCGCGCTCCCGCCCCGGCGCCGGAGCGACGCGCTGGCGCCGCTCGTGGACGCCGCCGTCGCGCACGTCGCCGCCTATTACGAGCACAAGTCCCGGCTGGCCGACCGCGACGTCGTGGCCGCGCTGGACCCGCGCTGGCTCAACCCGCTCGAGCGCACCTTCCTGTGGGCCTGGGGATGGAAGCCCGCGCTCATGTTCCGCTTCGTGGAGACCGGCGGCGTCGGCGCGGGGATCGGCGTGGGACCCGAGCAGCGGCGCGCGCTGGAGGAGCTCCGCGCCGCCACGGCGGCCGCGGAGCGGGAGGTGGACCTGCAGGTGGCGGCCGTGCAGGAGTCGCTGGCGGGGCCACGGGCGCTGGCCGCGCTGCGCAGGCAGCCCCCGCGGAACGGCGAGGCGGACGAGGCCGTCGCCGCCGTCGGGCGCTCGCTGCGCGTGCTGCTGGCCGCGGCCGACGCGCTAAGGGACCGCACGCTGCGCGCCGTCGTCGGGCTGCTCGCGCCGGACCAGGCCGGCGCGATCGTCGCGGCCATGCTCAGGTTCCACCTCGGCGTCCGCCGCGCGGGCCGCGACTGGACCTCCGGCCACGGCGGCCAGCGGCGCGTCTAGTGGCGAGCCAACGCCGTACCCCAATATGCATCAGAAATTCAGAACGGGACTACTTTTTACGTTACGTGCATGGGATGTCAGCGTATGTGTCCGTCCAACAAATGTTGGCAATAAGAGGAGTCACGGCATCTGGTCATGTGTTTTCCTTCACCATCACCATGTCATGTCTCCAGAGTCCAGGGTCCAGCGTCATCGTGTTCGTGTGTCGGTCATGGTCGTCGTCTAAGTCTTTTTTGAAGTCTGTTCGGTTGGCATGCCGCATGCCTCAATCCGGTCGGGTCGCACGTTCTCTCCGTTGAAGCGAACTAACGGCTATCATCAACGAAAGTCCAGTGAGTTCGTGTCCTCAAGCTGCATAAGCTGTAGGGCCTGTTTGCTTTGCTACCAAGCAGCTTAGCCGCTTTGCCTGGCGCACGAAGCATTCTTCATTTTGGATGCGGCTGGGATTGCTGAGTGGCGTGTTTGCTGCCTGGGAGATTTGGAAGCAAATAACCCTTAAATATAGAGTTTGGCCTGACAAAACAAAAATTTAATGACAAAGTCTAATTTTTTTTTACCAAACATGGACTTTCTATGGTCTAAGTCCATGTATCCCATAAGGTAGTTGTATACTTACGTCCCTCCTCTAATGTGTTCAGTTTCGTCTCAGTGCCATGGATCAGTCCGAAGCTTTCTCAGCCTAGGAAGGCATCAACTTGGCTGCATGAAGGCGTGGCCATTCCAACTCAGATAATCAGATTTGTCACTGCTTTGAACCTAACGTCTAGTCCCTTCTTTATATATAATGGATTGAGTTTGACATAAGTCAAACCACAGCAAATTTATAGGAAAAGTATTAACATCTACATCCTCAAATGGGTAAATATAAAAATAAATTTCACAAGATATCTAATAATGCTCATTTGACATTGTTTCTATAAACTTGATCAAGCTTATGAAAGTTTAACTGAACACAACTCAAATCAAAATACAATATATTTCAGGATGGAGGGAGTCAATTAAAATTTCGTGTCCTAATAGGTCAGTCCATGGTCTTCTAGGACGAGGCAGGTATCAATCTGAGCCGTGTCTGTTTGAACATGGTCTTCTATCATTGAAGGCCAAACATGAGAAGCAGAGCGCAAGGGTAGAGCAGTGGAGGGTCGCGGCGGGGGCGGTGATAGATCACTAGTAAGTCAACGCCAGTTATCAGTGTGCTTCTTCTTGGAGCCGTGAATTTAGAAGTTTTCATGCCTTCTCAGTTACTCCCTCAGTCGAGTAAAGAATGTAATTATGAGGTTCGCACCAGTGAAAGTAGCTCAAGTTTGACCAAATTTATAGTAAATAATATTAGTATTTATGTCTCCAAATAAAATTATGATGAAAATATATTCTATGACTAATTTAATGGTACTTATTTTGTATCATGAATGTTAGCGCCTTTATATATAAATTTAGTCAAAGTTCAAACTGTTTGACTTATCAAAATATGAGAATTACATTCTTTCGTGGATGGAGAAAGTATATGATAGCTGTGGATAATGATTTTTTGTCTATCTGGTGGCGGTGCGTCGGTTTCATGGTAAAAAATTCAACTAACTAGCTGATGGAGTAACTTCTGTTACTGGTTGGAACGTTTTGTTCTGCTCTTGCTCTAATTAGTACGAAGATGATTTTTTAAAGAAGTCTGGGGGAGAGCATCCCCACCTGATTGATTGATTATCAGTGGCTCTAAAATAGCCAAATAAGTTACAAAAGCGCTCGTATCATATCAGACGCTAAGTTTACATTGCGTTACTTATTACGAAACACCAGGAGGCTGCTATTGCCCTGTCCTCAGGAGTTCACAATAACGACCAAATTCCATGTTAACATCTCCATTTATTTTTCTTTTGCCTTTTATTTCTTTCTTTTCCACGTTGAGGCAGACTTTTTTTTGAAGAATTAGCAGGGGAGCCCCTACCTATATTTTTCATTTTCATTAGCAAAGAGGCAAAAACAGCACAAATACAAAAGTACAGGAGGGAAAGGAAGGGGGGGGGGCAACAGAGGAGACGGAACAGAGAGGGGAAAGGAGAAAACTAAAACAACTAACTACAACTAAAACAACAACAACTACTACATCAACTACAACTAGAAATACAAGGCAACTAGGCCCAAAAGCAAAAAAGGAGAGCATTAGGAGTAACTGTCTCGCCATAGCATAAGTTGTGCCCTCTTCTCAGGTTTAGCCTTGATACACACTAGGCTAAGCTCCTCCTTGAACATTCTCTTCCAGTTTGACAAGCTGCAATTTCCATGATCAAAGATGATGGCATTCTCCTCCATATGATCCAACAAGCTGTAATCATGAGCTCCCTGAAGATGGAGTGACCAAACAATGTTTTGGCTTCAATAATCATATCCAGGGGATCTAGATTGTCATTCCAATAGATGAGCATCAGAGCACGGAGTTCCAACAATCCTGACTAAAGGGACAACTGAAGAAAAGATGAAAAAGAGTTTCTTCACAGCGACTATTGCAAAGTACACAATTGTAATCATCCAAAATTTTGTTTTCCCTTCTCAAAATATTTCTAGTGTTTAGTCTATCTCTCAACAACAGCCAGAAGAAGAATTTATGCTTCCCTAGATTGCTTGAAGTCCATAGCCATTTGAAGAGAGGAGAAGCTTTCACTATACCTCTTAATTTTTTTATAGGCTTTGCTAGAACTGAAAAAATCACCCCAAGGGTATTTCCATATATCATTTATATCTGATTCCAAGTTACTATTTTGCAGTGTATTTTGCAGGTCACTGAGCTGAGAAACTGCTTGGCTAGAGAGGGGAAGGCTGAAAATTTTGTCTATCTCCTGATTTCTGAGGTGCAGAAGAGAGGACTTAGGCCTTTTGACAAAGGAGAAGAGCTAGGGAAACCTCACTTTCAGAGCATTGCCAGACCAATCTTCTAGCCAAAATAGAACTGTGTTTCCTTTCTTTGGTATGCAGATAGAAATGTATATGAACTTGTCAAAGAGTTTTAGAATGTCCTTCCACCAAAAGGATCTAGATGGGCTCCTTGCTTGAGGTGGAGTTTGAGAATTGCCATAAAGTTTGGTCCAAGTTAGGGTGACCCAGGGGAGATTAGCTGAATTGTAGAACTTATCCAGATATTTTATGAGTAGAGCAGTGTCGGATACCGTGAGAAGGGGTACCCTAAGCAAGATCCAAAAAACGACTGCTTAGATTTCGTAAAGATCGAAACCAGCTAAGCGCTGCTGGCCTCGGCCGATTCTCCGACTTCACTGAGAGGCCCCATCACCATGAGGCCTCGGCCGATTCTCCGACTTCTTGAGGAGGCCTCATCACCGCTGGACCTCGGCCGATTCTCCGATTCGCTTGAGGCCCCCTCACCGCGGGCCTCGGTCGATTCCCCGCCAAAGGCCTCGGCCGAGGCCACCGACCCTCCGTCTCGCGCAAAGGCGGGCTCGGCGACACTCCTGCTACCTCTTCCTTCTCCCGTCCCTCTGGCAAAACGTCGTGTCGCATCAACTCGATAGCTGCTGCCCGACAACGACCAGCATGCCCGCACGATGCAGTGAGAATGGCCGATGGGGCGGGGCGCGAGGGCTGGGCGGGGTTACCCGCCACTGCTAACTAACCACCGTGCACATGGGTTGGCGCCCATGCCTCACTATCTTGCCAACTCCTGCACCGAGACAATGCAGCGTGGGGAGCCACATCTGAGCTCTTGTGGCCTCGGAATCGATGCCAGGAGCAATAATTCCCTCAAGGCCTCGGCGGCTTGCTCCGGGGGCTCGGCGGCCCGAGGACCCATGTCCGCCAAAGCCCCTCGCGATGGCTTGGCCTCGGCACCTCTGAGCCACGGCCCCTCTCGGCGTCATCACGCGATGACCTGCCGTCCCCGGATGGCGGGGGTTACCCGTCACTATGCTATCCACCGTGCACATGGTTGACACCCATGCCTCCTTTGTCTTGCCAACTCCTGCTCCAAGGACAACGCAGCATGGGGAGCCCGCGTCTGAACTCTTGTGGCCTCGGAATCGATACCGGGGCCAATAACTCCCCAAAGGCCTCGGCAGGTTGCTTCACGGGCTCGGCGGCTGAGGTCCATGACCACCGAGCCCCCCACGATGGCTCGGCCTCGGCATCTGCAGAGCCGCTGCTCCCCTCGACGTCATTACACGGCGACCAGACCGTCGCGCCCGCCATGTCTGCATCAAGCCGTCTTTGGAGCCCCACGGCGCACAAGACCGAGTATGACCAGCATGTCACTTCCGCGCGACAAGGGCGGGGCCACTCCATCGACCATACCACAACGGTGGCCGACTACGAGGCTCGGACCGCCACCCCATTCTGAAGCGCTATGTAGCACCACATGCACGCGGTCCGGTCCTCCTTAGAGTATAAAAGGGAGGGGCGGGGCCATTCTGGGGAGGCGGAAAGATGAACACGCCGATAGAACCACGCACTCCTCACGCTGCTTGGGAACAACGCCTCAAGCAGCCCGCACCACACTCGCCGAGACACAGGGCTAGTTCCCTCTCTCACCTAGCTTGTAACCCCCTACTACGAGCACTCGGTGCAAGGAATACAAGATCGATCTCTCGAATGGGGCGTAGGGCCTCGATTGCTTGAACCAGTATAAACCTTGTGTCTCTTTGCGCCACCATCCGGGATTAGGGGCACGCACACAAATTCACTTTCGTTGGTTGAGGGACCCCGGTTCCAAAACACCGGCAGTTAGCGCGCCCGGTAGGGGCGTCTGCGTGTCGACTTCGTCATCCTAGCAAGTTCGGATGGCGGACTACATACGACCATTGCGTCTCGGCACCATAGTTTGGTTGGGGAGCCTAGAGTTCATGTCTCTAGGGCATGAGTGCGACATGGTGCTCCTCACTCCTCGAACCCCACCGTCCAACGGCGAAGTCGCGCCCGGCAGCCAGTGCGCGGCGCCCGGCGCCGGGCGCTCTCGCCACGCCTTCGCCCGAGCCACAGCGCGCAGCAAGGCCACCGGCCTTCTGCGAGCCAGGCGACCGCCTCTCCCGCCGATGTCCTCGACCATTTGTTGATGCAGGGGTCCTGGTGAGGACACGTGCCGACTGAGCACAGGCGAAGGAAAATCGCCGGGTGGCTTCTGGCGATGCCCGATCGTCTAACCCGCTCCGCCACTCCACTCGAAGAGCCGACCCGTGGCGAGAATATGGAGACGGCCCGTCCCCCATACCCCTTTGGGTTGAGAAATGCCGCCGCCTCTTACGCCCCTCGCTTACGCGCCACTCCACGAGCACCCCTCGGAGCGCCGCCCGGTAACCGCTCTCGACTTGAGCACCGCTCCGACTCCTCGGGCGAGGGCGAGGCATGGCCCGGTGGATTTCTCCGAACTTCACAACCACGGGATTTGCGCCAATTCTTGGCATAGCGACTCTTGCCTCGGCTACTCCGACTCCGACGATGAAGGGACTTCGATCCATCTCGTGAGTGCTTCCACGTCGGGCTCGGGATGCCAAGGCGAGGCGAAGGAGCGAGAGGACAGAGCAACCATTCCCGCCCGGGCGGCGGCGCGCCTCCACCACGCGTCTCGAGGCCCGGCGAAGCGGGCGAGAATCCCGCCCGCGAGGGCATCGGCGCCCGGACACTGGAGCAGCTCCACGAGCTTCAAGCCAAGGTCGAACAAGACCGACTCATACGCAGCGACTTGGGACACTCTCGGCGGGAGCGGCAAGAAGCGCCATGATGGCGGAGGGGCCGAGGGAGGGCCCGCGACGTCCACCACCGCATCAACGACAACGAGGGGATGAGCCGCCCCAATCTTTAACCGCGCTAGCGAGAATGTCGCGGCCCGGCGCGATGCTAGTCCGAGCAATGCCCGAGCCCTCCACCACCGAGGGGCGGCGGGTCCGCGGAGAGCTCCGCGACCTCCTCGAGACCGCGGCGGTCACGGCGGGCCAAAAGTTCCGCCTCCGCCCGCCGGGCGAAGGCGCCGGAGCAACCCACGGCACGACCTCGCCAAGGCGGGGTGCCTCGGCCCGTCCCGAAACCCGCTTCGCGCGCCGAAGGCAGTCAGGGGGCCCTCTCGGTGCGCAACCGACTCGAGGGACCAACACGAGCCGCAGGCGACCACGAAGTAGTTGGCGGCGGCGGCGCCACGGCAGCGGAACCGCCCGAGGCTACCACCCACACCGAGGCGGTCGCTCACGGCGGCGGTGAGGACCGCGATCCTTCCCTGAGTCGCCGGGACCTCGGGTCTTCAGCGAGGCCATCCGCGTTGCTCCTTTCCCGCCCGGTTTCCGGCGGTAAGGCCAACCTCGCGAAATCTGTGGGCGAGACCAACCCGAACTCTGGCTGCCGATTACGCTTTGGCTTTGCCCGGCTAGGTGGCGCGAGACGATGACACTGCTCATCATCCGCAATCTCCCTTTGCTCTTATCGGGACTCGGCGCGAGCTGGCTGAGCATCTCCCTCCCTCGCAAATCCACGGTGGCGCGACTTGGTTAGAATCTTCGTCGGGAACTTCCGGGGCACATCGTGCATACAGGAATTCTGGGATCTTAAAAAGCTGCCGCCCGAAGCGACGAGTCTCTCGAGACTTCATCCGCGCTTCTCCAAGCGAGTGCACCGAGCTACCCAGTGTCGGCGACTTCGGGAGATCGTCCGGAGCTTTCCTCTCGGCACCACTTGTCCGGGACTTGGTCCGAGAGTTAGGGGCCGCAGCGTCCAGCGCTCTCTGCTGCCGCTCCTCGACATCGCCACCAGCTTAGCCTCGGGGAAGAAGGCCGCCGAACCATCTTCCCCAACACCGATTCAAGGGGAAGCGGAGGAAGAGGCCCCGAGGCCTCGACCCCCACCTCCCTAAGAAAAAAGAAGAAAGGTCGCCCGAGGCGGGGAAGTTCTCGAGGCCGTCCATGTCGCCTAGCGGATCGCGAGGAATCCCATTGGCCCCCGCGACCCCGGCTATTGGCGACATCTTGAAGAAGCCCTGCCCCTTACCATCAAGGTCCGGTGAAGCACGCCCTCGAGGAGTGCACCATGCTCGGCGCTACTCGCGCGAGCTCGGGCTCCCCGGCAGCACGCCAAGCGAAAGGGCCCGGCGGTCGGAACAAGGACAAGGACGACGGGTTCCCAGTGCATAGCGCTTTCATGATCTTTGGCGGACCCTCGGCATGCCTCACGGCGCGCGCCCGTGAAAAGAGGGAGCGCCGGGAGGTTTTCTCGGTCAAGGTGGCCACCCCGGTACCTCGATTGGTCTCGGGAGGCAATCACCTTCGATCGGGATGACCACCCGATTATGTTCCAAACCCCGGGCGATGCCGCTTGTCGTCGACCCGATCGTCGGCAACACCCGACTTACCAAAGTGCTCATGGGCGGAGGCGGCGGCCTCAACATCCTCTCGTCAACACTCTGGAGCTCACGGAGCTCGACCAATCAGCTCAAAGGCGGTTCCGCGCCCTTCCACGACATCGTGCGGAAAAGCGCCGCGACCCCTCGGGCGCATCGACTTACCCATCTGCTTGGCCTCCTCCAACTACCGCAAAGGGTCCTCACCTTGAGGTGGTTGAATTCAAGGGGCTTACCACGCCATCTTGGGCGCCGTGCTACGCCAAGTTCATGGCGATCCCCAATTACACCTACCTCAAGCTCAAGATGCCAGGCCCAGCGGCATCATCATCGTCGATTCCACGTCACGAACATGCATCTGATGCGGCGTCGAGTGCATCGAGTCGCCGAGGCCATCGTGGAGGCCGAGGCCCTCATCGCCGATCTCGACCAGCTTGCTAACGAGGTTCCCGGCGCCAGCGGCGCGTCGGGACCTTCCGAGCCCGCGGAGGGCGTCAAGCTCGTCCCGTCGATCCCACCGTCCCCCGACGGTGGGGGTGAAGGTCGGCGCCACCCTCGGCGGCAAATAGGAGGCCGTGCTCGTCGACTTTCTCCGTCTGACGTCGATATGTTCGCATGGAGCCCCTCGGACATGCCGAGGCATACCAAGGGAGGTCGCCGAAACACGCCTTAGATATCCGGCGGGCTCCGGACCCGGCAAGACAACGCTTCTTGCCGGTTCGACGAGAGAAGCGAGGCTATCGGCGAAAGAAGTGCGAAGCTTCGTAGCGGCCGGGTTCATCAAGGAAGTATTCCATCCAGTGGTTGGCTAACCCGTATTAGTCGGGAAGAAAAGTGGCAAGTGGAGGATGTGCGTGGACTACACTTGGTCTAAATAAAGCATGCCCGAAGGTCCCGTTCCCACTACCACGAATTGACCAAATCGTCGACTCCACGCTGCGGGATCTGAAACCCTCTCCTTCCTTGATGCGTATTCCGGTTATCACCAAATCAAGATGAAAGAGTCCGACCAGCTCGCGACTTCTTTCATCACTCCATTCGGCATGTCTTTGCTACGTAACCATGCCGTTTGGCCTCGAAAACGCGAGGGCTACTTACCGGTGATGCATGATCCAAGTCTTTGGCGAACACATCGGCGGAACCATCGAGGCCTCGTGGATGACATCGTAGTCAAGTCCGGAAGGCGGTGATCTCGTCGGCGACTTGGAGCGCCTTCACATGTCTCGAGAGAGAGGGCATCAAGCTCAACCCCGAAAGTGCGTCTTGGGGTTCCCGAAACATGCTCTTGGGATTCATAGTCTCGGAGCGTGGAATCGAGGCCAACCGGAGAAGGTCTCGGCCGTGACCAACATGGGCCCGATCCGAGACCTCAAAGGGGTAGAGGGTCATGGGATGCCTCGCGACCCTAAGCCGCTTCATCTCGCGCCTCGGCGAAAAAAGGCTGCCTGTCCGCCTCTTGAGAAAGTCCGGCGTTTTTTGGACCACCGAGGCCGAGGAAGCCCTCGCCGGGCTCAAGGCACTGCTCACCAACCCCGTCTGGTTCCGCCCACCGAGGCGAGGCACCTCTTACTCTCGTCACCGCGACAACCCAAGTGGTCGGTGCGGCCGTAGTAGTCGAGAAAGCGGGGAGAAGGGACATGCTCTACCGTCCGGCGACTGTCTACTTCATCGGTGAGGTGCTCTCCGAGACTAAGGCGCGTTACCCCCACATCCGGAGCTTGGTTTACACCGTAGTCTTGGCTCGGCGCAAGGCTGCGTCACTACTTTGAGTCCCACCCGGTGGCTGTGTGGTGTCGTCTTTTCCCCTAGGAGAGATAATCCAAAACCGGAGGCCTCGGGTAGAATAGCCAAGTGGGCTGTTGAACTCATGGGGAAACCTTGTCTTTCGCGCCTCGGAAAGCGATCAAATCACGAGTCTGGCCGACTTTGTAGCCGAGTGGACCGACACACAGTACCACCGTTCAAATCCAATCGAATCTTTGGACCATGTACTTGACGGGTCTCGATGAAGGCTGAGAATTGGCGGGGCTGCTCTGGTCTCGCCCTTGGAGTACATGCGCTACATGATCCGGCTTCACTTCGCCGCCTCAACAATGTGGCGAATCTGAGGCCCTCGTCAGCGGCTTACAAATCGCCATCGAACTTGGAGTCGCGGCGTCTCGAAATCTGGGTGATTCGCGGCTCGTCGTCGATCGGTGATGAAAGAGTCAAGCTGCCATGACCCCAAAATGAAGGCGTCTTGCCGCGATGGTACGTCGCCTCGAGGACAAGTTCGACGACCTCGAACTCAACCATGTCGCTCGAAAGTTCAACGAGGCCGCGAGACGAACTAGCAAAGATGGCGTCGGCACGCGGACCCGTTCCCCGAGCGTTTTCGCGAGAGACCTCCACAAGCCATCCGTCGACTACGCCTCGGCGATAGAAGAGGGCCCATCGACCGAGCCCCCCGCCGCGAGGCTCGAGGCCCCTCTACCACCAAGACCTCGCCCGGTAAGCCCGAGGCCATGGCGATTGTGTGAAACCTCCCCCAAGCCGACCCGAAGCGGATGGCGAGTCCCTTTCCTTGACCGCCTCGTTCGGGAGAGCTTCTGCCGAGCGAACCGAAGCCCGGCGGCTCATGCGCGCCCAAGACTTCGCCCTCTGCGGCGGCGAGTTGTATAAGGCGTAGCCCATCCGGTATTCTCCAACGATGCATCACCACCGGGGCTGGCCAATCCTTACTTTGGGACTTGCACGCGGGGGTCTGCGGGCACCACGCGGCGCCTCGGGCGCTCGTGGGTAACGCGCCTTCGCCAAGGTTTCTATTGGCCGGCGGCGGTGGCCGACGCCACGAGGCTAATACGCTCTCTGCGAGGATGCCAAGATTACGCTCGACAGACGCACCTCTCGGCCCAAGCCCTCCAAACCATCCCCATCACATGGCCATTCATTGTATGAAATTTGGACATGGTTGAGCCTCTGCAAAAGGCACCCGGGGGCTATACCCATCTGCTGGTAGCTATCGACAAATTCTCCAAATGGATCGAGGCTCGTCCGATCGCTCAGATCAAATCCGAGCAAGCGGTCTTTGTTCTTCGGATATCATCCACGGGTTCGGGTTCCTAACACCATCATCACCGACAATGGGACACAATTCACGGTGCATGCAAGTTCCTAACGTTCTGCGACGACCACCACATCCGGGTGGCACAGTGGGCCGTAGGGACACCCAAGGACCAATGGCCAAGTAGGCGTGCCAGCGGCATGATCTTACAAGGCCTTAAGCCAAGGATATTCAACCCGATTGAAGAAGTTTGGCAAGAAATGGCTTGCCGAACTCCCGTCGATCATCTGGAGCCTAAGAAATACCCCGAGCCGAGCCACGGGATTCACACCGTTCTTCTGGTCTATGGGCAGAGGCCATCCTCCCCATGACTTAGAATCACGGTTCCCGAGGCTCTGAGGCATCTGACCGAGCAAAGCAACCGCCTTTGCCCATGAAGACGCCCTCGACCAGTTGGAGGAAGCCGGGACATCGTGTTGCTACACTCGGCCAGTACCAATAAAGCCCTCTGACGTTACCAAGCCCGTAGCGTCCAAAGCCGAGACACAAGGTGGGCGACACTGGTCTTTGAGGCCGAGGCGAGCAACAAGGGCCGCCACAAAGTGACCCCACCAGGAAGGACCGTACATCGTCGCTCAAGTCTTGAAGCCCGGGACCTACAAGTTAGCCAGCGAGAAGGGCGAAATCTTCACCAACGCTTGGAACATAGAACAGACTACGTCGTTTCTACCCTTAAAATTCAAAGCGTTGCTTACATTGTTTCTCGAAATGCAATAAAGAAGCGTTCTTAGTTGTTATAACTTTTAGAGAAACCCCCCCCTTTATAGACTAGCCGATTGTATAGAACCCAAGGATCGTCTGATCGTCTCAAAAGCGAAAAAGGCCGGGTGGTGTGTGAAAGCCTCACCTCGCCTCCGAGACTCTGACTCTCCTCACCACCTTTTCACCCAAAAGGCAGTAGCGTGAGCTCAGGAAGTTACATGCAGAGCTTGTCTATCAATAGGGGCTCGGCGTCACAATAAGCGCTATAAGGGAGACTCGGCGCTTTGCCTCATAAGCAAAGGGCCTCCTCGGGGGGCTAGAAAGGGGAACCCCTAAGTCCCGAACACCATTTGTTAATGGTCTTTCAAAAAATTTCTCACGCCAAAACTCTCTCGCTCTCGATGGGACCTTCACAAGAAACCCAAAGACCAAAAGTTTGTCTAGAGGCCAAAGGGCGGTCGAGGAGTGAGCGGCCCTCGCCCTGGGGCTCTGGCAGCTCCTCACCACCCCTTCGCCGAAGGGCGGCTTAGGTCCCGAGGGTTTTCTTTGCGGGTTCCCAAGATCGAGAGCAGAGGGCACAGGCTCGGAAGTAGAAACGAGAAAAAGCGATTAAAAAACGACACATATCGCAAATACTTTAAAAGGCCTCGGCGGCCACAAAACGCGTCACGATCTGACAACTAACTCAATCCGGTTACATGGCCCCTTTGGCCCGGTCAAAACTCAAGGATCGGCGGTGGCGGGGGGGACCACCTCTTCTTCAAGCAGACGGGGCCAGCTGTGTGCGGTGCCTCGGCCGCCTCCAACGACTTCATGACCTCCGCATCCGCCGCCTCCTCGTCATCTTACGGCAACACATAGCCGTCGGCGACAACCTCGAGGTTGATGGCGTGGTCACGAGGAGGCGACGCCGAGCGCGCTTGACACCCGTGTGCAGCGCCCCTCGGAGTCTCTCGCGGGACGTGGCCGCTCAAGCGCCAATCGAGGCGGCTCCCAAGGGAGCTAGGCGATTGGACCTCCTCGACGTCAAGAGCCTCGCAGGCGGTCCGGACAGCGCTGCGCAGCGTCTCGTGCTCCCGGACCTCGACATCCAGCGCTGCTTGCGCTGCGACGGAGGCCTCAGCCGCTTGGGAGGCCTCTTTCTCCGAGATCTACGTCGCGACGAGGGGTCGAGAGTCAAGCGCAAACGAGCAAATGGAGCAAGGAACATGGTTCGTGGAACTTACCCTCGGCCTTGCTCTTCCAGTGAGACCTCGACCGAGAGGCCTCGGCCGCCTTGGTAACCTCTCTGCCAAGGCGACTTTCGTCGCTGATGCTCGCTCTGCTCCGCACCCAGCTGCCCATTGTGACCTTAGCGAGAGGCCGTCGCTTCTTGGGCCCGAAGCTTTGAAGGAGTCTCGCTCCTCCTCCGGTTCCTTGATCTTGGCCACGAGGGCGGATGCTCCTTAGCCGTAGCCAACTCGGCTGAATGTCGGCTGGCAAAGGCGGAGGTCCTCCACTTCCGCACTCCAGCGCCGACAATAGCCCACAGGCATCGGCAAGCGAGCCCTTTGGCGCGGAGCTGGTCCCAAATATCCCTCTCATTTCGCGAGAACACCGATTTCCCAAGGGATCGGGTCTCGAGCTCCTAAGGAGGCAAAACAAAAAATGCGTCAAAAAGCTGCGAGGGGCTCGGAGAAAACAACGCAGCACGAGAGAGAAAGTACTTACCGCGTGACACCGGGCAAGTCGACCCATAATAGTCATCGTTGTCTGCAGCTGACCGCCTTTACCAGATTAGCGGTCTTGCTCGAGGTGCCCCAATGCCCCCCCTCTGCGGTATCTTCAAAAAGGCGAACACGGGCTCCCCTCGGGGTCAGCCAGTTCCGCCCAGAAAACACGCTGGAAGTTCCACCCGAGAGGCTCGGGCCGTGGCCGGGACAAGAGCCGAACTCCCCTCGGCGGGATCTGGGGGACTGGTTGCTCCAGATCTTGGCCGCTGGGCGTCCGCCGCCTCCTTCCCTCGGGAAGAATCATCGAGACAGAGATTGTCCGAACCAGGCGGCGCCAAAATTTGCCCGTCTCCACCTCCATCGCCTCGGTCTCGGCGGACCCGGGGCTCGGCCTCCGCCACCTCTACCTCGATGGCCCGGCGTCCACCGCCTGGGCGTCGGAGGTCTTGGGGGCTCGGCCTCACCCTCAATGGCCCGGCAATAGCAGGCGCCCCACCTCCTTCGCCCCAAGACCCACAACATCATGAGGCATGGGCTCCTCCTCCTCCACTCGTCCCATGGCCGCCTCGGCCCCCCCCCTTTTCTGGGCGGCCGCCTCCTCCAAAACGGCCTCGCCCGACGCCGCGCCGCGTCGCACGCCAGCCTGCGCCTCCGCTGCCTGATGGGCGGAGGAGCTAACGTTCTGTGGCGCCTTACAGGCGCCAAGGAGATCTTCCACCGAGCGTCTGGCTGGAAGAAAAGACACTCCCAAGGTCGACATGCAACCCGAGGCGGAGATAAAAGTACTACGGACTCCACGGAGAAGACGCTTACATGACGGGGATGCAGCCGCTTCGACACCGCCGCCCCCTCCGCAACCGGCGGCGGTGGTGGCAGCAGCGCGCGCCCTCGGTGTCCACCGGTGCCCGTGGCCTCCGCCGAACCCGGCACCTCCTCGACCCTTCGCGGAGATAATGGGGTCGCCCCCACCGTCACCCGCTCCACCTCCGCCGTCGAACCCCATCGGGCTGACGGCACGCTCCTCCGACACCCGCGCCTCGGGTGTGTCGGCCTCGGCCCCGGGACGGGCCGCCACTGGCCCCGGGACACCTCCTCCTCCTCCTAGGGGCGTCAGGCTCCTTGCCGGCGCCCCGGGAACCATCTCTCCCGATGTCGGGAGGTGTCCCGAGCGGCCGTCCCCACCTCGCGCCCGCCGCCGCCGTCGCTCTCGAAGAATCCGACACCGGCGGCGAGGGAGACGGTTCCAGCGGAGACCGTCGAGCTTGGCGCCCGGCGACGGGCGTCTAGCTTTTCGCAGCGAGCTTCTTCGTGCGCCTCGCCTCCTTGGCATCTTTCTTCTTCTTCTCCTCCTCGCGCGCGCGCCTGTTAGTGGCTTCGCCCGCAAAGGCGTCCTCGAGAGCAGGCGGCGGGGAGTTTCGCACGTCTCTTATTCCACAGAGAACGACGGCAAGTAAGACAACAGACCAAAAAGCGAAAGCCTCGACAACATCAACTTACCGGCGAGACATACCCCCGCGACGGGCGCGCGAGAACGGCTTCAAATCGTCGATCTTGACTTCCGTCCACCGCTTCTCTCACCCGACGCGAGGTCTCGTCGTCGGTAAGCGGCGAACATCTTGACACCGCACGATCGAATCGCCGGGGTCATCTCGAACAACCGCCGCCGCCCAAGACCATCAGCGCAACACCCTCCGGCGGTGAAAAGCCGCCCACGACCACGGCCGCCGAAAGGCCGTGGTCACGCAGCTTCCCCAAGGCCCTCAAGAGCGGTTCCAGCCTGGGCTGATCGGCCGTGATGACGCCGTACCCCCATTTCTCTGGTTGACTCTCTACAACCCGCCCGGTATAAGGGGGAAGTCCTCCGCCGTCGTTGCGGAGGTAGAACCAGCCGTCATACCAACGATGGTTGGGCGATGACAATGGGGCGGGATGTAGAGGGATGCCGGTCTTAAGCGCCGCGTGAAGGGTACAGCCCGCTGGCCCTCTGCCCCTTCCGAGCCCCCCTCGTTCCCCGGCTTGGTGGTGAGCGTCGCTTTCGGAACAAGTGGAGCCACAACTCCCGGTGGGGAAGCGATCCCCAGTACCCCTCACGACGGCGGCGGCGAAGATGGCGCTGGGCGATGGAGTTGGGGCTGAAATTGTGCGACTCCGCCCATAGTAGTGCGGGGCGCCCGCATGAAGTTATCCACCGGCGACCCGAAGCCTCGCTCGTGGAAGACGACGAAGCTCACCACGTAGCCGTCGCGCGGCCTCGGCTCCGACTCGTTCCCCGGAGCAATCCACTCCGGCTCGCCGGGGTCGGTGATCGGGCGAAGAAGACCGGCCTCCACAAGCGACTGCAGCTTCTCCTCGGTGACGTCGGACCGCCCCCAGGGATCCGCCGGGAGGATGACGGGACCACCAGCCATTCTTGCGGCGGAGGGGCCAGCTGCTACGGCGGTAATCTCTCCCCTCTCTCTTTTGGTCTCTCGCCCTCGCCCTTCTCTTCCCGGTGCTCTATGCTCTCGGCAGCGGCACGGAGGCGGCGCAAAAGCGAATCGAGAGAGGTAAGAAGGGAAGGCGAGGGCCCTTTGCGTGTTTATCACGATGACAAGACGAAACCGCCCGGGCGGCGAAATCGGGAAGTTTCCCCAAAAAATCCGGCGCGGTTATCCAGGATCCGGTCTTACCGCCCCTTTACTCCCTCCTCGTTAATCGCGCGCGTGCGAGTCGTCCCGTCCTCGTTAATCACGCCCGTCGACGCGTCAACCCAACGCGTCAACGCGCGGCGCAGCGAGCCGTTCGCCTCCCGAAAAAGCCGCCTCAAAAGCGCGCGCCATTAATTAACCGTGGGGAGAAATAACCCCGATTCCTTCCGAGCAAAGGCGGGCACCAAGCCCTTCGGGTCCGAGGTTGAAGGCTGGGCCCTTAGGGGTTTCGACGGCCGCCCTAGACAACAGAGTCGAGGGCAACTACTGGCGAGCCTACAGGCCGAGGCCCAAGCAAGCGAAACGCTTGGGGCGCCTGTGTTGTGTCCGAGACCGGCGGGGAGGTCTCGAATGGGATCCCACCGTGAGAGGCACCGAGCCACCGAGGCCCAATGACGGCCTCGGCACCCACTAGAAAACCCTCCGGTACTCTTGGAGCGCGTCTCCGGACCGCTAGCCCGACCCCAATGAGCGAGTGCGGGCCTCCACTCGGACTTACCCGATAACAGCTCACCGGAAGTGCCATCGCTCGCGCCCACCGAGGGTAGCGTGGCACATTCCACCCCCTCCTTCCGAGCGAAAAGGAAGCGCGGTCGAATAAAAAGTCGGAGAATCACGACGGCCCTCTTGCTCCGTCACGAGAGGCTAAGGGACTCTTCACGCAAAAGCGTTGCGAGGCCCAGCGACTTGAGCTCGCACGAGGGTCTCGGCAAAAACCAACCCTCCTTCCGAAAGCGAAAAGAAAGCGCGAGGTCGTTCAAAAAGCGGAAGAACTCCCGGCGGCCCTCTTGCTCCGTCACGAGAGGCTAGGGAGCTCCTTACGCAAAAACGCCGAGACCCATGACCTAGGCTCGCACCCGAGGGGGCTCGGCGGTCCCAGACCCTCGCGCAGGGGCGAACCAAAAGCCGGGGGACCTCGGCCGCTCTCTCGCTCCGTCACGAGAGACTCGAAACTCCTCCCTGCAACTTTGCCGAGACCAGTGACTCAGCTCGCCTGCAGTGGACTCGACAAACAGCCCCCCGTCCGGCGAAAAGGGCCAGGCGGGGGCGGGCAAAAAAAGTCGGGAGGACCCACGACCGCCCTCTCGCTCCGTCTGCGGAGGCTCGGGGCTCTTCCTGCACCCAAGATAAAAACAAGCGACCCGATCCCGTTCACGGTCCAGGGGTTTGAAAGCTGGGCCCCAGGGGGTTCGGCAGTGCCCAGGGCAAAAGAGTCGAGGGGGCGACTACAGGCGAGCTGTCTGAGCACGCATACATGTTGTGTCCAGAGACCGGTAGGGAGGTCTCGAATGGGATCCCACCGTAGGGAGGCACCCGAGCCACCGAGGCCCAGTGAACGGCCTCGGCACCCACTAGAGAAACCCTCCGGTACTCTTGGGCGCGTCTCGGGACCGCTAGCCGACCCCAGTGAGCGGGTGCGGGCCTCCACTCGGACTTACCCGATAATAGCTCACCGGAGATGCCATCGCTCGCGCCCACGAGGTGGCATGGCATCTTTCACCCCTCCTTCCGGCGAAAAGGAAGCACGAGGTCGTACAAAAAAGCCGGAGAACCCCTGACGGCCCTCTCGCTCCAGGCGGAGGCTAAGGGGCTCTTTCCGCAACATCGTCGAGGCCCCGCGATCCGAACTCGCACCCACAGGCCCGGCAAACACGATCAAAACGCCTCACTCGAAAGAGAAAAAAGCCCCTGAAGAAGTGAAATCACTCCTCCAGGGCCTCGGGGGCTACACCCGGCGGAGCGCTCACAGCGCACCCACAAAACCTCGAAAACAAAACACCATCCCGACAGGAGCTATCAAGAGCCAATTCTCGTCAGAACCTCAGGGGGAGTGCCTCCACTCCCCCCAAGGCTCGGGGGCTACTGTCGGATACCGTGAGAAGGGGTACCCTAAGCAAGATCCAAAAAACGACTGCTTAGATTTCGTAAAGATCGAAACCAGCTAAACGCTGCTGGCCTCGGCCGATTCTCCGACTCGCCCGAGGCCCCATCACCATGAACCTCGGCTGATTCTCCGACTCGCCCGAGGCCTCATCACCATGGACCTCGGCCGATTCTCCGATTACCGAGGCCCCCTCACCGCATGGGCCTCGGTCGATTCTCCGCCAAAGGCCTCGGCCGAGGCCACCGACCCTCCGTCTCGCGCAAGAAGGCGGGCTCGGCGACCTCCGCTACCTCTTCCTTCTCCCGTCCCTCTGGCAAAACGTCGTGTCGCATCAACTCAATAGCTGCTTTGCTCGACGACAACGACCGCATGCCCGGCACGATGCAATGAGAATGGCCGATGGGGCGGGAGGCGGGGCTGGCGGGGTTACCCGCATGTATACTAACCACCGTGCACATGGGTTGGCGCCCATGCCTCACTATCTTGCCAACTCCTGCACCGAGGACAATGCAGCGTGGGGGAGCCACATCTGAGCTCTTGTGGCCTCGGAATCGATACCAGGAGCAATAATTCCCTCAAGGCCCTCGGCGGCTTGCTCCGGGCTCGACAACCCGAGGACCCATGTCCGCCAAAGCCCCGCGATGGCTTGGCCTCGGCACCTCTGAGCCACACCCCTACGACGTCATCACGCGATGACCTGCCGTCCCGGATGGGGCGGGGTTACCCGTCACTATGCTATCCACCGTGCACATGGTTGACACCCATGCCTCACTTTGTCTTTGCCAACTCCTGCTCCAAGTACAACGCAGCATGGGGAGCCACGTCTGAGCTCTGTGTGGCCTCGGAATCGATGCCAGGGCCAATAACTCCCCCAAGGCCTCGACAGTTTGCTTCACGGGCTCGGCGGCTGAGGGTCCATGACCACCGAGCCCCCCACGATGGCTCGGCCTCGGCATCTGCAGAGCCGCTGCTCCCTACGACGTCATTACACGGCGACCAGCACGTCACCCGCCATGTCCTGCATCAAGCCGTACTGGAGCCCCACGACGCACAAGACCGAGTATGACCAAAGCATGTCACTTCCGCACGACAAGGACGGGGCCACTCCATCGACCATACCACAACAGTGGCCGACTACAGGGCTCGGACACGCCACCCCATTTACAGAAGCGCTATGTAGCACCCTGTGCACGGTCCCGGTCCTCCCTTAGAGTATAAAAGGGAGGGACTGGGGCCATTTCTGGGGGGGGGAGGCCAGAAAGATGAACACGCCGATAGAACCACGCACTCCTACGCTGCTTGGGAACAACGCCTCAAGCAGCCCGCACCACACTCGCCGAGACCACAGGGCTAGTTCCCTCTCTCACCTAGCTTGTAACCCCCTACCACGAGCACTCCGGTGCAAGGAATACAAGATCGATCTCTCGGACTGGACGTAGGGCCTCGATTGCCTGAACCAGTATAAACCTTGTGTCTCTTTGCGCCACCATCCGGGATTAGGGGCACGCAGCACAAATTCACTCGTTGGTTGAGGGACCCCCGGTTCCAAAACACCGACAAGCAGTGTTCTGGTTTTTAGATCAATTATGCCAAGTCCACCTTCTTTCTTTGGTCTACAAGCTGTCTCCCAAGCAGCAAGACAGTTACCTTTCCTATTTATCTCACCTCCACTCCATAGGCATTTCTTTCTGTAGCTGTCAATTTGCTTGATGATCTGAGGGGAGAGCTACAAAGTGCACATGTAGAAAGTTGGCAATGCTATCATGACTGAGTTAACCAAAATCAATCTACCATGGTAAGATAAAAAATTGCTAACAACAGATAGCCTATTTTCAATTCTTGTCATCATTGGTGAGAAATCTTGCAGTGTTGGCTTTGTGGTGCCCAAAGGCAATCCCAGATAAGTAAATGGCATTGATCCAACTGCACAGCCAAAGGTATTTCCTAGATGAACTATTTTACTTTTAGAGATATTAATTGGCACCAGGAATGATTTATTGGAATTGACATGTAACCCTGTGGAGTCAGAGAAGGATCTGAGCAGTCCCTTTAGATTGAAAAGAATTCTACCATCAGCAGGGAGGATAAGCAGTGTATCATCTACATATTGGACTATTGGGAAGTCACCCCCAAAAGCATCACTGATAGGATATTTTAGCACACCAATATTCCAAGCTTTGTTCACTATGGATTGTAGCAGATCAGCTACTAGGACAAAAAGCAAAGGGGATAAGGGATCCCCCTGTCTCACCCCTCTTCTGCATGTGAGAGGTTTGCCTGGTATTCCATTCAGCAGAACTGAAGAATCTCCTGAGCATAAAATGTTTCTAACCCAGTTTACCCATTTATCAAAGAAGCCTTTATATTTTAGCACCTGTAAGATGACTTCATGTTCCACCTTATCAAAGGCATTTTCAAAATCTAGTTTAAGAAAAACAATTTCCTTTTTGGAGTGATGGCAAATGTGTAGAAATTAAAATGCCCATGTTAGGCAATCTTGTATGGTCCTCCCTCTGATAAACCCATACTGATTTGCATGTATCAACTTTAAAATAACTGTTTGGAGTCTTCATGAAAGAATCTTTGTGATGCTTTTTAGAGAATAATTGAGTAAAGAGATGGGCATGTAGTCATCTACACTTTCAGGGTTTGATTTTTTTTTATAAGTGCAATGTGAGAAGAGTTGATGCTTCTCATTTCCAGGTATGTGCTATAGAAATCCCTGAAAAGTCTCAAAAATCATTTTTGATAATATCCCAGCAATTCTTAATGAAGCATCATTTAAATCCATCAGGCCTAGGAGCATGGTTATTGGGCAGATTTTTAATGGTGGAAGTGATTCATCCTCAGTAAAGTCACTGTCCAAATTTAACTGCTTCCATTAAGCGTGGCGATGATTAAGGATGATGAGATCATAGTATATTTGGGTGAAATCAAGAACCCCATTATCTTCCTGAATCTATCCCACATAATTTGAGCCTTCTGTTCATGATAAAAAATGATTGAGTCACCAGGGATGGTTAGGCAAGTAATAAAATTCTTTTTGTGGGATAGAGTTGCCATGTTGTGAAAGAAGGATGTATTCTCATCACCCAGATTGACCCATCTGATGGTGTTTCTTTATTTCCAAAAAATTCTTCTAGATTCAGTTAATGTAGACAAATGATCTTTGACTAAGCCTCTGAATCTTTTCTCAAGGGTTGACAGTGATCTTTGATCCTCCAACCCATCAAGAAGCAGTAGAACCCAATTACAATTGTGAATGAGCATGCTGAGCTTGGACAGGCTTTTGCTCCATTGTCTAAGCCCTGCCCTGACTTGCTTGAATTTGGCTGAGATGTTCCTTGCTGCATTACCAAAGATAGGTGAATTGTGCCAATATGTAGCAATAGTTTCCTTGAAGCCTAGATGCTGAAGCCAAAAATTCTCAAATCGGAAGGTATTAGCTTTGGGAATGCAGCTATCAATGTGTATGATAAAAGGAATATGATCAGAAATGGGCCTAGAAAGAGGTTGAACTACTGTTGCTGGGTAAGACATATTCCAGGCTGCATTGGTGAAGACCCAATCCAATTTTACCAATAGAGGATCAGACTGCATGTTGCTCCAAGTGTAGTTCCTGCCATTGAAAGGTAAATCTACAATATCCAACCCAATGATACAGTCATTGAATATTTGCATTTTAGCAAAATCACCACCTAGCTTACATCTGTTCTCAGCAGATCTGATCAGGTTGAAGTCTCCTGCTAAAATCCATTCATCAAAAGTACCAGTGTCCAGGTTAATTAACCAGGTAATAAAAGCCAACTTTGCAAAGGAGGCGGATGGGCCATAAATATTAGTAAGATGAAAATCTTTGTTATCCAACCTTTTGTGGAATTTAACAGTCAGTCCATAAGAATTAGCTTGAACAATGACACCGTCTAGTACACTGCTATTCCAAATTGTCAATAGCCCACCAGAAGCCCTAACGGAAGGGAAGTAGCTGTACTTATCTAAAGCTTTATGGAAAAAAAATTCAAGTAGAAATGATAAAAAACTTATCTTTTTGTTTCCTGCAGGCACAATATGTGACAGGCACTTTCATCAATTTTACCACGCAAAGCACCCCATTTTGCCTATGAATTGATCCCCCTTACGTTCCAAACAAGTATTTTGGTAGCTCTTCTATTGTTATTCATCGATAAAACATGTCTGGATTGCTAACTCATCTAGCAACCAAGTGCTAGACATACCAGGAAGGGAAATATTCATAGAGAAATGTAACATGCACCAAGATATGAAAATAGAATGGATCACAAAGTAGATCACAAACCAACTTAGATTAAAGATAACAAAACCAAGATGATGTAAAAGAGTCTGAAACCAAGGAAACTTAAAGCTTTCGATGGAGCTGACACAGGTTTGCTCCAGCGTTACAATAATTATTTGGCACGCAGGCCAGGAGGAGGGACTAAAAAGATTTCTGAGCAAAATAAGCACAGTCAGGTTGAGGACCGATGTAGTTGCAAGCTTTTCACTAACTCTTGTCATCGTTCACATCTTGGTCCAGAAGAGCTGCAGAAACCATGCTAGGGTGGATCTAGAGGAAGCCTTCAGCTATGCCTTGCACAATGTTCTTGGTCAGGTGTGGAACCGGGGTGGACCCTAGAGCCATGGTGATTGCCAGGGGCTAGGGCTCATCAGCTGCTTCCTATGCACTCTCCTTGAATCCAGCATTCTTTTCAGAAATCCTTTTGCTGCGCCTGAGGAAGCTATCCTCTAGCTGCTCCCTAACCTTAACATGCCTTCTCTTCCTCGGGGTGAAGTTGGACCCAGAGATCTCCATCAGGTCATCATCTTTTTCTTCCTGGAGCAACTTTAGGGCTTCTTTTTCGAGGGATGGGTCCTTGTTCTGTGTTGGCAAAAGGAAGGCAAGGTGCACTAAAAGGTAAGGATCATTAATAAAAGAAGGAATGGAAGTGTTAGGGTCAATGTTCATCAAAGATAACCAGGAGAAAGGAGATAAAGGAACAGACTTAGACATAAAGTTCAGTACCGTGAACAGGACACGAGGCTGCAGGAGTGACTTGGATTTAGAGATCAACACAGGGCCTCCTACCACAACAAACTTGATGGAAGGGCCTGGTGCACCAGTCAGCATGACCTCAACATTCTTAGCTAGAGGACCAATCATCTTGCCACCAACATTCACAGCTTCTGTTTCCATAGCAATTGAATTTGTTTCAATGACTTCAGCAGAATTGGCAGGCATGTCAACATTCTCAACAATGGGAGCAGGATCTTGGTCCACTGCCATATGCTCACCACCAGCTGCATTATGAACATTACCTAGGTTTGTTGTGGATCCAATAGGTGTGGTCACTGAATTGGCTGGAGGAGTAGGACCATTCCAACGTGGTGGCTGCACAGGCAAAGGGTGCAAGGGGCCCTTTGTGACATAGACCTCCTCGTCTTGGACCTTAGAAACACTTTTCTTCTTCAAAACAAAAACAGGTACAGTCCAAGACCTACCCTTTTGAGGTAACCCACCATTGACTTTGACAGAATCAGGAATCTTAGCTTCATTGTTCAAGTAGACTTTTGCAATCACTCTAGCTAAGTTGTCAATCTCATGCCAGTCAACAAGAATTCCAAAGCTACAAACAGCCTTAGCAACTATAACTGTATTCTTTGGATCTTCTGGAAAACCTACCAACATAACTCATGCCTCTCTATCCAAGTCAAACGATCTAGCATTTTCACCCTCATCATGTTTCAGAGACACCATAGCATACATCTGAACCAAAGGTGAACACAGGACCCAGAAACCTCTCACGCTCCAAGGGGCTACCAAATCGACAAACGCATCCCCAAGTGAACAAGGCTGAATCTCAACAACATGAGCACGGTGTACCTCAGTGAAGAAGCGACGCAGCTCGAGGCAAGTGGCCCAAGTCATCCTTATGGACCGGTGGAGTCACTTGATGATCGCCAAATCTTCATTGGCGAGAGTGTAGCACCCGTGATATACACCTCATGGCGGAGTGGAGGGCGGCGCGCTGCTCCACCAAGGTGAAGCCCTTGGGAACATGGGGGCGAGGATCGACCGTGAAGTTTGCATAGGAGGCGCACGAACTCGACGAGACTAGGGTTTTTTCAGACTGAGGGTGGCAGGGTGTGAAGGCGATGAGTGAACTTGGGCGAGGATGGGTGGGTGCTGCAGATTTATTACGTTCCTTCGACCATTCACCTTCCATCCCGTTGACGGCCCAGATTAGACGGGATTGGCGTGGCGTTCGAAGGCAAGCAGAAGATTTGTGCCCGTAAAAAAGGCAGTGATTGCACCTGACAGAATTGGCACAGGCTTGCCAGCTATGGTCTGGGTGGAGACAATGAGAGCAAAGCAGGCTACTGGACTAGGCCGAATCCTTTTCCATCATTGAGGGCTTCAAATTAGAATCAGGCAAAGGATGGGATGGGCCTTCCAAAATTTTCTCCTGAAATTGCTCCTTGTCATTACGGTCCACTTAAAGGCAGTCTTCTTGGGCTGGGCTAATAAACTCTTGATCAAGGGAGATTTGATTTTTTTTGAATTCAAAAACTGCCGAGGAGGGAAAGCCTCCAACGGTTTCTCCTGAGAAAACTCCTTGTTTTTATTGCCCTCATGAAGAACACAGCCAATTGGGCGAAGAACACGCTCTGGAATTGAAGGAGGATAATGAGCAGTTCTAGAGGAACTGTGACTGGATCCCAAAAAATTCAAATGATAATTATTAGGAAAATTGAGGCGCTGAAAAACATTTCTAGCATGCTGTTTTGGGGGGAGAACGAACAATATCAACATAGGATTTTTTATTACCAACTTTAGTCCATTCCGCCTCTTGTTCTTGATGCCAAAGATCAAGATCTTTCCTCCAGTTTGGGCCACCGTTTCCCAAAGGAAGAAATAAACAGCAAAACTTTTGCAAGCAAAGCTCTTAAGTTTATATATGAGAAAACCAACTTCCTTGCAAGAAAGAGTGAAACGATACATCCATCCAGAAAGATGTAAAATCTTAAAATCCTTAGCAATTCCCCCAATGGCCCCATTCGCTTATCTTATAATCCGTACTTTTCAGCTTGTTTTTTCAGTCGGAATAGTGTTTTTCTCTCGCAACGAATCAGCCGGAACAGTGTTTCGGCTTGTTTTTTCAGCGAAGCGAACGGGGAGAATGCAAGACTGAAGGAGAAGGCCAACGGAATCCTCATTCAATCTCACCGCGGAGCGGCCAAAGCTGGCGACCAGGAAAACCCCATTGGGTTGAGATGGTGGGGGACTAACCGAGAGACCGAAGCGTTGAGTGACAAGATTTTGCACCTCCAGCTCATGCTGGAAATCCAAGTCCGAAAGACACGCCATGGAAGAGGCAGATCAGAGAAGGCCATGGCCGGAGCGGAGGACTCTAGTGACGGCGGGGAGGTGGTGGGAGGCGGAGGACTGGGGAGGAGGAGAGGGGCTCATGGTGACGTCTAAACTAATCCACTTTTCGCGTTGAGGCAGACTGAATAGATGCGCTAAAGATTACGTGGTTGCTCGATTCTCGCCCAAAGTATAGTAATATAATAATATACAAAAACATTGTTGGGTTCTATGCCTCTAGTACACTGTCATGTTACAGTACAAGGATAATGACTCGTAGATAGTTTTGATTGCCAAAGATCACCTTACCTGTGGCAACTGGAAAGAGTGCGATGACTTGTCACGACTCACAACATAGTTTGTATCGTAAAGAGATCATGCAAAACAGAGTAACCACTCTACTCTGTTATCCATCTTTCCGCACAAACTTTTTCCATCTACACTTTCTTTTGAACGAGTGTGAAAATAAGCATTCGAACGGATTGAAATATCTGCTCTCGTAACTTTCTTTTGCCCCTCAACGATTGGAAGTAGTTTGCTATCGTCAAAGCATCAGTAACTAGCGAAATGAGAGTTACTTTTTTTTTGGCGAAGAAAATGAGAGTTACTTAGCTAGTTAGACTTCTTTTTCTTATGGTAAGCAACATGTATATCGATAACGAGCGTGAATTTACCAATCTCAACGCATATCGTCTCAGTCTCTTGAAGGGCTCATGACTCATGAGGATAGAGTGTGCATGTGTACCTTTATAAGAGAGTGTATGTGGGTGTATATTTGTGTGTGTCTGCATTTCTACTTAGAAAAAGGCATATGCTTCTACCATGGATCGTTCTTTTCCCAGGAATCTTATCGCTAATCTTTCCTATTTTTTTTGGTAAGCATCCCCAGTTAAGTACAACTGAATTGTTTTTAGTTACTTTTATTTATCTCGGACTAGGATTCTTGGTAAACATTAGCGTTGATCGAACATATGCGCGAGTATATATGTGGAAGTGCTCTCCAAAAGAACAAAATTCCTTTCCAAGTTAATTAGCGTGGCCAGCTGGCGCTGGCATAGTGGCATGGCATCTCTCCATGAAAACAATACACTAATAACATATATCTTGGAATGGGCTATACATTTTTACAAAAAAATGGAACGGGTCGTAGCTTATATACTCACCAATATCCAAGCTTATATACTCACCAATATCCAAGGTTCTATTCGAAAACGTAGGCATCCCATATTTGTAACACCCTAGGTGTTTGGCTTCTACAAAAGTGCATTCCATTTCATAAACATATGCATCATCCATGTCACCATGCCATTATCACTGAGACATACATATGCAACATTCGCATATTCTGTTTGTTTCGTACTTTATTGCTTATGAATGGTAGTAGTGCAACATGTGAATGTAACATGAGTTTCTCATACCTTTAAACATGGCAACATGGTAGGAATGTGGCAAGTTAAGCTTGCAACAAAAGTAATGCGACATGTGAAACATGGAATTGCAACAATTGAGTGAATTGATTGTTTTATGCTTCATCACATGTGATCATTAGAAATTAGTATAACAATTGTGTAAAGTGGTTGATCATGGTCTAATACACCTTAACTACACTTAGGGTAATTGTTTGGACATTGTTCACATAGATCAAAATGACAAAATTGCCCTCAAGTGGAAGTTTGACTGGAATGGACCCTTAGAGTGCCACAGTTTGACTGATTTAAAAGACCAACTTAGAGACTTTGCATGGCTGTGCACTCTTTACCAAAGTTGTAGCTAATTTATCAAGGAACAAAAGTTGTTTTATGATCATCTCATGACAATGGCTAGAACATGCTCAAACATGGCCCACAAGTCAGAATTTCATGCTGATTTCATACTTAGAAATTTTCTAAGTCCTTAAGTGTTTTGCAGTTTCGTGTACCCAACTTTTTCACCTTGTATCTCCCTAACAAAGCCAAACCAGCTCGAGCTCCAATGATAAGAGTTGTAGTTCACATATAGATGATCAACTTTGTTAACTATGGCATGATCTAAATCATCATGGATTAGGAGCTAATCACCGTCAAACTTGCTTTGTCAGTCACCGTCGGTGATCTCTGAATCGCAATTTTCTGAAAAACCGTCAGAGCCGCCGTGGCCGACCGTCGCAGGAGCCGCTCGCCGCGTGGCGTTCATGCTCTGCCGATGCCACCACGTCGCGCATCCGCGCTCCAGAAGAAGGCCAGCGCTTGCCCGACCGAGTCGCCTGCTCCATTTGCCCTTCCTTCGCCTTCCCCGCGCGCAGCGCCAAGCCACAGCCGTCCGCCATTGCCGGCCGAACCTTCGCCCTCGCCTTGCTCACGCGTCGTAGCAAAAACGCGTTGCCCCGTTCGCCCAGAGCCTCGCCGTGATCCCCTCTATCGCTTCCACCGTTCAGTCGGTCCATTTGAGCCTTGGTAAGGACGAATTCGTCGTTTCTTCCACCGCCGCCATGGCTGACCTCGCCGGAGTTAGTGCTCCACGCGGCTAGCTATCCTCGCGCCCTTGCCATCCCTCCTCTACCTTGCGCTAGGTTCAGTGCATGCAACTGATGCTCGTAGGGTCACCCATTCGAGCCGTGGCGCCGTAGTCTCGCCGGAGCCGGCCCTGCCGTGGCCGTGCGCCGCCATGCTCGTCACCACCCCCTATAACCGCAACAATAGTTTCGATTGAGGGCACCGCTAGATGCGCGCGGACGAGGTGAACATCGTTGTACTGCTGGACTCACCGGAGGAGTCACCGGCGACGAGTTGCGTCGCCGTCTCCTTCTCCTCCCTTGTCTATCTCTCTGTTGCGCGGGTCCCACACGTCAGTCGCCGAGCCGAGGGGGGAGCCTGACCTAGGATGCGCCTTGTCTG
Source organism: Miscanthus lutarioriparius (assembly GCA_904845875.1). NCBI lineage: Eukaryota > Viridiplantae > Streptophyta > Magnoliopsida > Poales > Poaceae > Miscanthus > Miscanthus lutarioriparius. The sequence continues at coordinate 98,975 of CAJGYO010000422.1, read as the reverse complement.
GGCCGCGCCGGCGTTTGCTACGCGGGCCGCCGTTTCTTTGGGCCAGCCCACCAGTAGTTGAATTGGTTTTCTTAATTTGTTTTGTTTTATTATTTTCACAGATTTATGTACATTTTCAAAAATATGTATCTCTTAGATGGTAGATCCAAATGATGTGGTTCCAATTTTGTTGAGTTCATGATAATGTCTAGTTTCTATTAAAAATATAATCCATGTCATGTTCTGTTATGAAAATGGGAGTTTATATTTATCTCTTTTAATCATGCAAGAAATAGGGGTAATTATATCTTTTTATAGGTAGCTTCCAATGTCATGAAATTTTTATGGTGTACTGCTCATATCACGAATAGCTTGTAGTTAAATTTTCATAAATTTTGGACACTGTTTGTAGGAGATAGAAAATTATCTTGTTTGCATGGATGGATCTTGTGTGAATTTTCATAATTTTTCTATAGATCCCATTAGGGTAAAAATTGGTGAGTACTGTTCTTATGCTAGAATGATGCTAGAAAAAATTAGAAATCTGTTGCTTGACACTTTTCAATAGGGTTTCCTAATTATGCTAAAAATAGACATGCTACCTGTTATTTTGGATACAGCAAGTTCTGCTTCCCCAATGGCTTTGAAATTTTTATGGTAGTCTATGTGAAGTATGAGATAGCTACTGTAATTTTTATAGATTTTTCTGAATAGTTTTACTATATATTGCTTTAATCACCTAATTAACTAAAGAAATTAAAAAAGGCATTAAATAAATTGCTTAGAAGTTGGCACTATACTTTCTGATGGTTCTCTAGTATGCAAAACATGTTGGTAAACTTTGTTTGGTTCAATTATGCTTTTGCATCATTATTAAATAATTAAGTTAGTAACCCTGTCATTTCTGGACAGATTCTAGGTTTACTGGAATTCGATTTGGTTAACGTAAGAATCATGCTTTGATGTTTACAATTGATTTGCAGAGAATTTCATAAGCTTTTCAGAATGTCCTCATGAAGTCATTTGGAATTGTAGAACTCTTGTTATGATTGAATTAAGGGACTACTTGTGTGCATATAAAACTTTAAATGATAATTTATGTATGCCTTTACTATTTATAAGTTTGTGGTAATGTTCCTAGGTGTTTGGCCTTTAACTGAAGATGAGCATCTTTATCTTAGGTTATGCAAGTTAGGTAAGTGGATCTTGTTCTTTAAGTTAAGTTAGATACATGCTTAAAGTGATTTGAATAGAGCTATTTTACTCGGTAAACGGGTGTCCAGTGATGCTTTCGTAAACACTTACTGTGATTCATTCATCATGAGCATCATGTTATTCTTTATGCATCCATGATATTTATCTCATGCATCGGCATGCAATAGGTGTACTGGAGGGAGTAACACTGCTGGAATTTGAGGAACCGAGCGAGCAGCAGCAGCCGACACCGGAGGTTCAGGAGGTGCAGCATTCAGGAGAAGTGCCAGACGAGGTCACCGTTGAGTGCCCGGATCACCGTCTGTGCAACTTTGTGAAAGGCAAGCCCCGGAGCATATTAAGCCTCCTAATTTCTGAAATGCAGTTAAAGTATTATTGTTACATATATATATTGTTGCATTAAGTTTAGGTGTTGGATGCAAACACTTGCTGCATTGGTTATCCAATCCTTGTCCAGATATTGATACCCTGAATCCTATGTAGCTCAGGCTCGTGTAGTGCTTAGCCCTGCTTTAATACGGTAGAAGTCAGGTAATTTCCTGTCACCTGCGAGATATAGGAAGATACATATGGCACGGTTGGCTATATTTGCTATCGTGGAAAAGAACCAGTCTTAATTTGAAATGAAGACCGGACGGAGGCTTGCCGGTTTGCAGTGACTCTTTCTATGTCGATTCAGGACTGAATCTTGGAGCCTTTCCTGTTCATGTTGAACGCATGCCTCTCTCTTAGTTGGCCGTGTCTGAAGACCGACCGCGAAGCCGAGTAGCTCACCTCAGGCCGGGAGTCGATAAGTATAAAGTGCGTCTCGGAAGGGAGCCGTAGGCGTGAGTCCAAGGGCAGGTGATTTAAAAGTCCTGATCGTCCTGGCAGAAGGGTAATCCCTGAGAGTGCTGGCGCTGATCGAACCCGCGAATTTGGTTCCTGAGTTGTTCCAAAGGTGACCCACGGCTACCCTAGCTAAGTATGCCAGAGTGAGAGTTATGAATACTCCCTCAGCTGAGTTGTAATTCGATTCGAGTCGCCGTCTCTCCCGGTAAGTGAGAACTTGACGGGCTTATCTCCAATGTAGACACACTAAATAACATAATGGTTCAGAAAGGATGATATGATGATGACAGCCTTATTATACGTGCTATGGTTAATATTGTTTGCTCCTAATAAGTGATTGCTCTAGTACAGGTGTTAATCTAGTGGACAGGTAAATGATGATAAGCTTGATGCTAAGTTTAAATTGGTTACTATAATCATAAGCTCTTTTATGCAACTGTATCAAGCTAGCCCACCTCATAAGCCTTGCATGATCCTTGGTGTCTTTTATTTCTGGTTTTGACGGGTAAGTTTAGCTGAGTACCTTCTCGTACTTAGGGTTTATCTCCCACCTGTTGCAGATGACCAGTTCTACTTTGGTTGCTGCAAGTATTGCCTTCTCCCGGCTGGGGCTGAAGACTAGACCGTTGGTTACGGTCTCTCCTAGTTCTCGTATCTGAAGGTGCTTTTGTGGGACATGACTAAGATCTGGCAATGTATTTGAAACTATGAAGTTATGTACTAAACTATGTTGCTTCCGCAGATTTGAACTTGGTTTGTAATATTTTATTTGAACTCTGATGGGTGTAATCCGAATGCTACTTGTGAAATGTTGTAACGAATGATGTGTTGTGTTGAATCACTACAGTCTTAGTTTGTATGTCGAGAGTTGGTTTGAAAAAATCCTAAATTAAATACTAAGTATTGCCAGTGGTCATATCCCTTATGCCCAAATAAGGACTCTTAGGTGGCTTATTAAAGTACTAACTTGGGGGTTCCTACTTATTTCTGTTTTGTCGTCCATACAGCGTGCTATTGTATGGATGCCATCCGCTTAGGTGGTAATGTTTGGATCAAATACCTCTACGCTCTGGTAAGTGGGAGTTGTGAGAGCATGACCGTCCAACCATCGGTCTAGGGGAGAGTAGTTGTGGTTGCTCGCATACTTACATGTTCGATCATGTATCTATGAGAGTACTTAAATGTGGGTATCTCTGACGGGTAGCTATGATACTAGAGTATATGCATCTAGGGATGTATGTATGAAAGTATTTAGTTTACATGCCTTTTTGGGAAATTATTGGGCTGAAATGAAATTTTATGCAGGTACACTAACAACGTATCGTTGTAGATCGACTAGCTACCGTGTATGAGAGAGCGTATGTATGCCACCGTATATTTCGCTAGCCTTTAAATTTTTCTAGGTTTGTGAGGACGTACGGATCGTGCATGCATCATGTTCAAGCATACATAGCATTTTTGCATTACTCCCTCCTTTAAAATTGATGGTCTCGACTAATTAAATTTCGTATCCCTTAAATGATTCTCCCCTTACATTGCAACTTTTTGCTACAGATGGCACGCACGTAAACTCATCGCTCAATAAGTCCGGCTGGAGGCGGGCGCCTCGTCACCGGTTAGCTCCTCGTGAGCCTGTCCCAGAGCCTACTTGAGGCGGAAAGGCTGAGGACAGAGTGGCCCGGGTGATCTGCTGAGAGGAATGCGGCTCAGCAGCGTTGGAGCAAGTAACACGAAATGGGACCAAGAGACTCGAAGGTTCAGAGGTTGACAGCTTGCTCACCGCAACTGTGAACGATATGTTGATTCACGTGATGAACCAACGGAATGAAGCCTGGCATGAAGAGAATGTGTTGAGAGCGCGATAGGTGGAGCTAGAGCAGCGAGCTTGGCGATTCTTAGAAGAGTACAATGACCATCTCCATGAGGAGGTTCACTGTTACACAATCGCCTTCACCTCTCTCCCCACCGATGATGAGGATGAGATGGGCTCTGTGTCATCATGGTGAAGGTGATGATGGCATTGTGGTCAATGGACTGAGGACGTTCCACACTGATGAGGAGGAAGATGAGGAGTTAGAGCCTGCTAGTGATGAAGATGGAGGAGAGATCTTCGACACTCGACTCGAGACGACGATCGTAGTTTAGCTTACTACTTAGCTAATGCGCTAGAGCTAATCTTTTGTTGATCCTCATGCATGAACGAGTAGCTTTGTAATAAGTTAATCGTTGGGATGTAATGTCGAACCCTATGTTACCCTTGGTGTAAGTTTCGAACCTCTATGGCTTGGATGTAACCTATCGAACGTGTTATGCTCCACGTATGTGAGCTTTTGATGAATTTCGTCTTTGCGGTCTATAGATCTCGCTGTTGGTTAAGTTCATCACATTTATGTGTCAATTGATGCGCTTGATGAGTTGTGTGAATGTGATGAATGATTGTGCCTCTGTTGATTATATAAATACATTTTCTCCAATGGACTCAGTTTGGCATAATTATACAATTCATCTACAAAAATTTCCACATCGTCAGTGCTCATTGGCTATACATTTTGCAGATGGCTTATAACCTTCGTCACGGTCGTAGCATGGGAGATGAGGAACAACCACCTCCTCCACCGCCCACACCAGCTGAACATATGAGAATTGTTTTAACTCGGTTACGTGACAACCAGCTTTATGCTAAGTTCAGCAAGTGCGAATTCTGGTTGAACAAGATACCTTTTCTAGGTCATGTGTTATCTGGAGATGGAATTTCGGTTGACCCTACTAAGGTGCAAGAAGTCCTAGAGTGGAAGGCACCTACTACGGTCATAGAAGTCCGAAGTTTCCTGGGTTTGGCTGGCTATTATCGTCGCTTTATCCTGGATTTCTCAAAAATCGCAAAGCCCATGACTCGACTACTTCAGAAAGATGAGAAGTTTGTGTGGACTCCGAAGTGTGAAGAGGCTTTCCATACTTTGCGGACCTTACTAACCTCTACTCCTGTATTGGCACAACCTGACATCGAAAAGACTTTTGATGTCTACTGTGATGCATGTGCCACCGGTTTGGGGTGTGTTCTTATGCAGGAGGGCCGAGTAATTGCTTATGCTTCGCGCCAGCTTTGAAAGCATGAAATCAATTATCCTACCCATGACTTAGAGCTAGCCACGGTTGTTCATGCCCTGAAGATTTGGAGATATTACTTGCTTGGTAATGTGTGCAACATCTATAATGACCATAAAAGTCTCAAGTACATCTTTACTCAACCCGAGTTGAACATGTGTCAACGACGATGGTTAGAATTAATCAAAGACTACAACCTTCAAGTGCACTACCATCCTAGTAAGGCAAATGTGGTTGCTGATGCCTTAAGCAGAAAGGCCCATTGCAATTCCTTAGTTAGTGAAGACTTTCATCTGGCACACCTCCTTCATCCTGTAGTACTCCACAATATCACTGTGGATTGCTCTCTTAGAAGTTGAATTATCGAACTCCAGAAGACTGATGTGGGTGTGTTTCACATCAAGCGGAAGATGAAAGAGAAGGAGACCAAGCACTTTAGGGTCGATGATAAAGGAATTCTCTGGTTTAATGATAGGCTTGTAGTACCCAAAGACAAAGAACTTAGAAATCAAATTATGGCTGAAGCCCATTCTTCTAAATTGTCCATCCATCCTGGTAGCAGTAAAATGTATCAAGATCTCAAGCTGTATTATTGGTGGACCAAGATGAAGAAAGAAATCGCAGCTTACGTGGTAAGGTGTGATAACTGTTGCAGAGTCAAGGCTATTCACATGAGGCCCGGATTATTGCAGCCACTCTCTATTTCTGGCTGGAAATGGGAAGAAATTAGCATGGATTTTATTGTTGGATTACCCACTACCAAAAAGGGTTGTGATTCCATCTAGGTTATCGTAGATCGTCTAACTAAATCCGCTCACTTTATTCCGGTCAAGTCTACCTATCACCCTCACAATTATGCTGAGATTTATTTTCAACAAGTGGTACGTCTCCATGGTGTACCCAAATCCATTGTTTCAGATAGAGGACCGCAATTCACGGCTCGCTTTTGGGAGTGCTTACATCATAATCTTGGCACTCATCTAATCCGCAGTTCTGCCTATCATCCACAAACATCAGGAAAGACTGAGCGTGTTAATCAAATTCTTGAAGACATGCTTAGAGCTTGTCTTATATCTTGCAAGGGCTCTTGAGAGGACTGGTTGCCTCTTGCTGAATTCTCTTATAACAACAGTTATCAAGAGAGTATCAAAATGGCTCCTTTAGAAGCTCTTTATGGCCGCAAGTGTAGAACTCCTTTGAACTGGGTGGAACCCGAAGAAAGAAGATTCTATGGTATTGATTTTGTAAAAGAAGCCGAAGAGTAAGTCCGAACTATACAGAAGAATATGACTGCCGCTCAGGCTAGACAAAAGAGCTATGCTGACAAGAGAAGAAAACCTATTGAGTTTGAAGTAGGTGATCATGTTTATCTGAAGGTATCCCCTATGAAAGGAGTAAAACGTTTTGGAATCAAAAGGAAGCTTGAGCCTCGATATGTTGGACCTTACCGCATTATCGAGAAAAGTGGAAGAGTAGCATATAAACTTGATCTACCATGTGAGATGGGAGCTATATTTCCAGTATTCGATGTGTCCCAGCTGAAGAAGTGTCTCTGTATTCCCGAGGAAAGAATAGCAACAAGGAAAGTCAACTTGAAATATGATCTTTCTTATGAGGAGAAGCCAGTGCAGGTTCTGGATACTCAAGAAAGAGTGACTCGTACGTGAGTAGTTAAGTTATACAAGGTAGTTTGGAGTAATCATAGTGAACGGGATGCAACATGGGAGCGGAAAGATTATCTAAAGAAAAATTATCCGGCTTTCTATATTAAATGGTACGCTTTCCAAATCTCGGGACGAGATTTTTCTAAGGGGGGAGGGTTGTAACACCCTAGGTGTTTGGCTTCTACAAAAGTGCATTCCATTTCATAAACATATGCATCATCCATGTCACCATGCCATTATCACTGAGACATACATATGCAACATTCGCATATTCTGTTTGTTTCGTACTTTATTGATTATGAATGGTAGTAGTGCAACATGTGAATGTAACATGAGTTTCTCATACCTTTAAACATGGCAACATGGTAGGAATGTGGCAAGTTAAGCTTGCAACAAAAGTAATGCGACATGTGAAACATGGAATTGCAACAATTGAGTGAATTGATTGTTTTATGCTTCATCACATGTGATCATTAGAAATTAGTATAACAATTGTGTAAAGTGGTTGATCATGGTCTAATACACCTTAACTACACTTAGGGTAAGTGTTTGGACATTGTTCATATAGATCAAAATGACAAAATTGCCCTCAAGTGGAAGTTTGACTGGAATGGACCCTTAGAGTGCCACAGTTTGACTGATTCAAAAGACCAACTTAGAGACTTTGCATGGCTGTGCACTCTTTACCAAAGTTGTAGCTAATTTATCAAGAAACAAAAGTTGTTTTATGATCATCTCATGAAAATGGCTAGAACATGCTCAAACATGGCCCAAAAGTTAGAATTTCAGGCTGATTTCATACTTAGAAATTTTCTAAGTCCTTAAGTGTTTTGCAGTTTCGTGTACCCAACTTTTACACCTTGTATCTCCCTAACAAAGCCAAACCAGCTCGAGCTCCAATGATAAGAGTTGTAGTTCACATATAGATGATCAACTTTGTTAACTATGGCATGATCTAAATCATCACGGATTAGGAGCTAATCACCGTCAAACTTGTTTGGTCAGTCACCATCGGTGATCTCTGAATCGCAATTTTCTGAAAAACCGTCAGAGCCGCCGTGGCCGACCGTCGCAGGAGCCGCTCACCGCGTGGCATTCATGCTCTGCCGATGCCACCACGTTGCGCATCCTCGCTCTAGAAGAAGGCCAGCGCTTGCCCGACCGAGTCGCCTGCTCCATTTGCCCTTCCTTCGCCTTCCCCGCGCGCAGCGCCAAGCCACAGCCATCCGCCATTGCCGGCCGAACCTTCGCCCTCGCCTTGCTCACGCGTCGTAGCAAAAACGCGTTGCCCCGTTCGCCCAGAGCCTCGCCGTGATCCCCTCTACCACCTCGACCGTTTAGTCGGTCCATTTGAGCCTTGGTAAGGACGAATTCGTCGTTTCTTCCACCGCCGCCATGGCTGACCTCGCCGGAGTTAGCGCTCCACGTGGCCAGCTATCCTCACGCCCTTGCCATCCCTCCTCTGCCTTGCGCTAGGTCCAGTGCATGCCACTGATGCTCGTAGGGTCACCCATTCGAGCCGTGGCACCGTAGTCTCGCCGGAGCCAGCCCTGCCGTGGCCGTGCACCGCCATGCTCGTCGCCACCCCCTATAACCGCAACAATAGTTTCGATTGAGGGCACCGCTAGATGCGCACGGACGAGGTGAACATCGTTGTACTGCTGGACTCGTCGGAGGAGTCATCGGCGACGAGTTGCGCCGCCGTCTCCTTCTCCTCCCCTATCTGTCTCTCTGTTGCGCGGGTCCCACACGTCAGTCGCCGAGCCGAGGGCGGGAGCCAGACCTGGGCTGCACCGTGTCTGGGCCGTGCCAGCGTTTGCTTCGCGGGCCACCGTTTCTTCGGGCCAGCCCACCAGTAGTTGAATTGGTTTTCTTAATTTGTTTTGTTTTATTATTTTCACAGATTTATATACATTTTCAAAAATATGTATCTCTTAGATGGTAGATCCAAATGATATGGTTCTAATTTTGTTGAGTTCATGATAATGTCTAGTTTCTATTAAAAATATAATCCATGTCATGTTCTGTTATGAAAATGGGAGTTTCTATTTATCTCTTTTAATCATGCAAGAAATAGGGGTAATTATATCTTTATCTAGGTAGCTCCAAATGGCATGAAATTTTTATGGTGTACTGCTCATATCACAAATAGCTTGTAGTTAAATTTTCATAAATTTTGGACACTGTTTGTAGGAGATAGAAAATTATCTTGTTTGCATGCATGGATTGAATTAAGGGACTACTTGTGTGCATATGAAACTTTAAATGATAATTTATGTATGCCTTTACTATTTCTAAGTTTGCGGTAATGTTCCTAGGTGTTAGGCCTTTAACTGAAGATGAGCATCTTTATCTTAGGTTATGCAAGTTAGGTAAGTGGATCTTGTTCTTTAAGTTAAGTTAGATACATGCTTAAAGTGATTTGAATAGAGCTATTTTACTCAGTAAACGGGTGTCCAGTGATGCTTTCGTAAACACTTACTATGATTCATTCATCATGAGCATCATGTTATTCTTTATGCATCCATGATATTTATCTCATGCATCGGCATGCAATAGGTGTACCGGAGGGAGTAACACTGCTGGAATTCGAGGAACCGAGCGAGCAGCAGCAGCCGACACCGGAGGTTCAGGAGGTGCAGTATTCAGGAGAAGTGCCAGACGAGGTCACCGTTGAGTGCCCGGATCACCGTCCGTGCAACTTTGTATAAGGCAAGCCCCGGAGCATATTAAGCCTCCTAATTTCTGAAATACAGTTAAAGTATTATTGTTACATATATATTGTTGCATTAAGTTTAGGTGTTAGATGCAAACACTTGCTGCATTGGTTATCCAATTCTTGTCCAAATATTGATACCCTGAATCCTATGTAGCTCAGGCTCGTGTAGTGCTTAGCCCTGCTTTAATACGGTAGAAGTCAGGTAATTTCCTGTCACCTGCGAGATATAGGAAGATACATATGGCACGGTTGGCTATATTTGCTATCGTGGAAAAGAACCAGTCTTAATTTGAAATGAAGACCGGACGGAGGCTTGCCGGTTTGCAGTGACTCTTTCTATGTCGATTCAGATGAATCTTGGAGCCTTTCCTGCTCATGTTGAACGATGCCTCTCTCTTAGTTGGCCAGTGTCAAGACCGACCATGCCGGCCGAGTAGCTCACCTCGGGCCGGGAGTCGATAAGTATAAAGTGCGTCTCGGAAGGGAGCCGTGGCGTGAGTCCAAGGCGCGGTGTGATTTAAAAGTCCCGATCGCCCCGGCGTAAGGGTAATCCACGAGAGTCTTGGCGCTGATCGAACCCGCTTAATTTTGGTTCTGAGTTGTTCCAAAGGTGACCCACGGCTACCCTAGCTAAGTATGCCAGAGTGAGAGTTATGAATACTCCCTCACCGAGTGTAATTCGATTCGAGTCGCCGCCTCTCCCGGTTAGTGAGAACTTGACGGGCTTATCTCCAATGTAGACACACTAAATAACATAATGGTTCGAGAAAGGATGATATGATGATGACAGCCTTTTATTATCGTGCTATGGTTAATATTGTTTGCTCCTAATAAGTGATTGCTCTAGTACGGTGTTAATCTAGTGGACAGTAAATGATGATAAGCTTGATGCTAAGTTTAAATTGGTTACTATAATCATAAGCTCTTTTATGCAATCAGATCAAGCTAGCCCACCTCATAAGCCTTGCATGATCCTTGGTGTCTTTTATTTCGGTTTTGACGGGTAAGTTTAGTGAGTACCTTCTCGTACTTAGGGTTTATCTCCCACCGCTGCGATGATGACCGGTTCTACTTTGGTTCTTTGCAAGTATTGCCTTCTCCCTACTGGGGTCAAGACTAGACCGTTGGTTACGGTCTCTCCTAGTTCTCGATCTCTGAAGGTGCTTTTGTGGGACATGACTAAGATCTGGCAATGTATTTGAAACTATGAAGTTATGTACTAAACTATGTTGCTTCCGCAGATTTGAACTTGGTTTGTAATATTTTATTTGAACTCTGATGGGTGTAATCCGAATGCTACTTGTGAAATGTTGTAACGAATGATGTGTTGTGTTGAATCACTACAGTCTTAGTTTGTATGTCGAGAGTTGGTTGAAATCCTTCGTGATTTCCGGACTACCGGGATTATGGGAGCTTAAGTACAGGAATTTGATCGCTTCGGTGATTGTTTTTGTACTTATGTTCTTATGATTTGGTCGGTTCTGTTACAATATTGACATATATCATGTGGAATTTCTGGAATTTCTGTTTCCCCTAAGACCTATGAATTCTGACAGAGACCTTAGACAGATGAGGATGGAATAGATAAAATGGTTGTGTAGTCTTTTTCCTCCTAGGAAGGAAATATGTTTAACTAGTAGCAAATATGTCCATGCTTTGCTATGGAAAACATTAGTATGCTAAAGAAAAACATTAGTATACTCATAATAAGTAAAAAGGTGACCAAATAAAATAAAATTATGACACGGGTTTCTTGTGGAACACATCCGTTTAAGTTCAAGTTCTCGACATGACAACTGTGCTTGTACTTTTCTGGATTCATTATAAGATTTAATGGCGTTATTCGATAAGCGGCATGTCAATCGACTGCATCAATCTCGAGATTTGCCGTCCTAGTCGGTCCTTCGTAGATACTCACCGCGTTCGGCTGGTACACTTCCAGTTTGTTCCAGCTTGTTTTAGCTTATTCTCTCTCACAGAACACTATTGAATCATCCAAAATCCACTGTTGAAGGCATCAGCCGAACACAGTGACTTATAAGGATAGGGTGTACGTGTGTGTTCATAGATGTGAGTGATTGAGTACACACTCTTGTATATGAGTGTCTGCGTTTGTAATGGGTTTCATAAAAAATAAAATAGAAATTATGACGCTAAATGACATTTATGACTATAAATTAAATCGTATGAGATTGAAAAACTATGAAAATTCTAATAGAATGATTGAATTTAAATTAAGATGAATTTAGGAAGAATCAATGGAATTGGAGTTTCAGATGATTGTTTAAACACTGATTGTAAGATTAATTCCAGAAAAAAATGAAAAAGAAATTTCAATTAATGGGTTGTGGGTTTAATGCCATGCTACGGTTATTACATATATTTTATATTAAAATGAGTTTTAGTTTGTTGTAATTTCTCTAGACATAATCTGTAATTTTTAGTTTCGAGAATAAGAAACACGTTAGACAAAATTATAAACCTGACAATTAACAATTTATATTTGTTTCTATAGTCGGGCAAGGAAAAAAACTTGATATGTTATGGCACAAAGACAAATAATAAAAGTAACAATTTATTTGTACTAGTTGGTGGTATAAGAGTGTTGCAGAAAATCATTGTAAAATTCAAGCACCTGAAATATAGGAGAAGTGACTAAAAAAGTAATATGAAAAATCAATCACCTAGAAAGAACAAAATCCAGTTTTGCGGCTGTGTAATGAATATATCTGTGATGAGTGAAATACAATATTGGATCGCCAGGACATGATACCATATTTTGTTCATAGTAACCATAGTCTTTTGTGAAACTTTCAGAGAAAGTTGGCATAACGCCAGGACATGATACCTCAATCTAAAGATATGATTCGTTGTGGCCAGCTCGCTCAGCCAGCGCGTCCACGTCGTTGTTATTTCATGGCCGTTCGATCGGCCGCGCGGACGGTCCAGATCGGGCGAGCCGCGGTCGTTTTACGAAAAACCCCTTTCAGTTTTCGAAAATCAACCCGCGCTCCGGACGTCCTCTTAGAATTTTTTACAAAAAACGCCTCATGTTATTTCCAAATCGACGCGCAGTCCAGAACGGATGCGTACTGGTTTGTTTACAAAAAAGACATCCACTTTATCGAAATTCAACCCGCGCTCCATAGACACTCTCATCATTTTTTGCGAAAACATCCTCTGATTTTTCTCAAATCAAAAAACAGTCCACCTTTCATTATTTCTTTTCTTTTCTCAAAATAATATGTGGGGTCCGTACACCACGTGTATGGGCGCGCCTGAAGGACTAGTACCTCAGAGCCACAAAGGGCGTTAGTTCGACCTGTTGGGCGCAGGTGATGTGAAAACTTTGTCACCCGTTTCCGTCGGTTCTCTCTTTCTTTGGAAAAGTAATATCCAGTTAGGGGGGCATCCGTGACAATATTGACGAGACAAACACTTTTGGCTTCTTTAGGTCCAACTAATTTAAACAATTAGCAATGATTACAGATATATTTTATCGGTATGCATGCCTGATACTGATTAACATTTTTCTAATCTCCAATTGAGAACTTGAAGCACTAGATTTTCTGCAAATGAAAAAGCGCATAAGAGTAAAGGGAGAGAAGTACTATAAACTCGTAATAAAACAGGAGAGAAGGTGAAGGGGATCTTGCGTCCATGCCGACGGACGATATTAACAGGCATTATTATACATTACGAAGAGGGGGTGAATTAGACTTTCTAAAACTAAACTTAGTCTCCATTTCTACTTATCAAAACATAAGATTTCTATCCAAATGTACACTACGATTTTGTTAAATGTTGCTATCTCTGCCGCAAAAAGTTATGTAATATAGGTTCCAATCATATTAACTAGCCTAACAAGCTAGGGTCATCGTGATCACCTCGCTGACGCCAGACTCTCCTCTCCCCAAGCATAGGCACAACACAATTGATGTTGTTCTCTCTCTCTCTCTCTCTCCTCTCTCTCTCTCTCTCTCTCTCTCTCTCTCTCTCTCTCTCTCTCTCTCTCTCTCTCTCTCTCTCTCTCTCTCTAGCCGCCCCACCACAACCACGACACACTCCCACTCCCACTCCCACTCCTGGCACCCACCAGAACCCCACAGTCCCGCTTGGGCGCCATTCGTCCTCTGTTGGCGCCACCACGCCATATTTGCGCCGGAGGGAAGGGTACTGGCAAGCAAAAAGATGTGCCGCAGGCCCGCAACCCAACGCTCACAATCGCGTTGGAGCTGTGTTGAAGGAGGACGCCATGGCATTCTACGGTGGAGCTGTGGGGGAGAACTTGTCGTCTATGATGTTGGAGTGACTAGTGGGGTCGTGAGAGTGGATGGCCTCTACAACGGTGACGAACGACTGATGACGTAGGCTCAAGCGCATGCGGTGCTGATTTGGGCAATTTGCCGAACTCTTTGAGGGCATCATCTAGCCTCCACTAAGCCTAATAACAATTCGGCCGCTAGCATGGACTGCCACATCGGCAAGTGAGTTCGGTCAAGACCTGCACTGTTTGGACCTGTGACGTAGCCGTGATCCAAGTTTCTATAGCTAGATGTGTATTTTGGGAATCTAGAGACTTATAGATGACATACTCTGTCAAGTTATATGTCTGTCTGTGCATTTTACTCCTAGAATTTACTGCATCGAGCTTCAAATGTTTTGCTGACGGCATCATGTTAGCGATCCCAATTTCTGGTTCAACTACACTCATGATATGCTAGCACTACCTCACAGGTGCAAGATTCAAAACCTACGAGTGGCTCCCTTGCATTGTCACACTCGCTGGCTCAAAGCTGCCTTGCCTTTGCCTATATAACGGGCCCTTGGTATGCACGTTCTAAGCCAATCACCTTCACCTCAAACAAGTCTTAGCACTGAACACACATCGCACTTCTCTCCCGCCCCCATCCAGGCCTCATTGCACGACAGGCGTCGGACAAGCAATGGCAGGATCGTTCCTCACCGGAGCACTCCTCCTCCCCGTCCTCCTGGCCGCACACCTCTTCGCCGCATAAAACATTAGCACGACACGCGCCGGCGTGTTCCTGCAGTGCCCCCCCGGCCGTTGAAGTCATGTACACCTCACCCACAAACGACGGTCCCTGCGCCGTGCCGGCGGACGTGCAAGCCATGCGTTCCTACAGGCCCCAAATTCCACGAGGCCCCAAAAATTATGGCGCATTAAGCCCTGCCGACTTTCAGATTACTCCTGATGATACGTCTCTTCCTATATCGCGCTACCTGAATCGATCTACGTCGATCTGTCTCCCTGGCTCTCCCGTAGTCCCATCCTGGCTTTCCCGTGTCTCCCGTCTTCATGATCAAGCAAACCGGCGCATGGCATCCATCTCCAACAATCCATCTCCTCGGCTCTCCCATCCTGGCTTCACTGTCTCTACATCTCCGTGATCAAGCAAGCTGCAAGCCGGATGGAGGTCTGGAGGCCAGCGCCCAGGTGTAGGTCACAAGGGGTAAATTCCTGATTCCTAAAGACCTCAACTCGTGGAAAGTAATTATCTAATTGACTAATTATCTTATATTTATCGATACAAATATTTCTTTATGTTAATGAATAATTACTCGTTGCTATAAGTAGATGTAGAACTGTTGTATTGCGCAAAACGGTTGATGGTGCATACACTCACATCCGATAAAAAACACAAATTACTACTCTCTTTTTTTTGCGAGGATCACAAATTACTACTCAACCAGTGAAAACAAGTCTTTTTATTTCAATTCTGTTAAATAATTTAAAGAACACTAAGAGAATGATATTGTGTTCAAATAAAAATTATGCAATCACAAAATAAATAGGTATGATTTTTTATTTATCATATTGCTATGTATGCGTATATCATTTTTTTTAATACGCCTCTTTTAGAGTTTGGAACAATGCCTCGAATTTCGAGGGCACAGCCGTGGACAGTCCCAGCCCTGCTACTGGCCACGGGAACCAACCGTCGCCCCGCATGGCTCAAGACGGCGGCGCGGTCAGTGGCGACCCTGACGTCTCCGCCGCGTCGGAGACCCGCGCCACGTTCAGCGGCCATTCAACGGCGCCGGACGAGAGCCCACGTAACGTGAGCCACCAGCGCAACACCGCCGGCGTTGGAAAGGCTCCAGGCGTCCGTCCCTAAAGCTATAAGAAAACCGTTGCCGAGCCAGCCGGAGCAGTGGTGCTATATTGCGGTGTGGCCTTGTTGTTTTGTGTCCCTCCTCTCTTTTCGTGGGAGCTTGTGTTCAGCTTCGGAGTCTCAGGTGTGAGTGTGACGCTGCAGTCTGGTTTCTCTCAGCCCTGTGGAAAACCTTGTTTAGTAATGCCCCATATTGAAATCTTGAAATAAGTGGTGTGCTTGCACCTGCTTCTAATGACTGCCACGGCAAGTCTGCAAGTGCATGTGCATCCAGGTTTGTATTCACTCAATTTCCGCATATGAATATATATGACCCGTCTTCTGAAAATATTACTTGCGAGCAGATAAAAAAATCATACTCCCTCCAGTATTTAATTTTAAACATCTATATTATAAAATCATATTGGAAATTACTTGCGAAATCTTATAAATTTTAAGGATATCGAAAATATATTCTAGAAGAATTAATGGTCATATGCATGAAAGGTCATGCACAGTCAAATGTGGCCAGTATTTTTTACAAGAGGAAGCACAAGATATTGCACTAACCTAATGGTGGTCTCATTTATGCATTGAAATAGACATAACGGTTATCAAGCAATAGGCAGAGAAAACGAAAATACTAGCAGCATAGTCTACCAAACGTATCAATTGGTGACACCATTTAGGCGTTGTCATGTTACCAAACATGATAGTGCCTAAACCAGTACTTGAAAAATTGCAACCAAAATATGAGTGGAGAATGAAATCATCTATGTGCATGTAAAATATGAGCTCTCAAAAACATTGCACCTCATTTTATGTTCTAGACAGAACACTGAATCTCAAAAAAAAAAAAAAAAAACGTAACTCTGATTGATCTCAAACTTGGTCAGAATAAACTAGATAATTTTTTTTAAATAACCCAACCGAAATATCACATCAATTGGAGGTCTAAAACTCAAGATAATTTGACAATACCGCAAGTTTATCCAATAACCAATAATTTGACAACACCACAAGTTTATCCAATAATCATGCTATCACAAGCATATATAAGCAACACATACGCATTACCTATACCAAAAATTCCAATCATGTTGCAATGCCGATTTCATTTCAAACCAAACTTTCATCACATGATCTCACACACCCTAACCTGCATTAACACAAGATATTTCTCGGGGTAATACATATGTAATAACAATCCAGCAGCATCACTGCATAGGTAACAATATATCAAACACAATGAGGGAAGTAGAAAAATATTTTCAATATATCCTAGAACCACCTTTGAAGTATGCAAAATGTATATCACCAACCAACCTCCTACTTAGCTCGGTTGCACACCACCCACCCGTATTTGCCACTGAACAAAATTTTGGTGATTTATGTCTAATTGGTTCCTAGAGCACAACCCCAAAACAATCACCAACTATTCCTGACTAGATACCAATATGGGACTAACATAAACTAAGCCCCAAAATTGATATTACAAAGCATAGATACTTGTGCTTGTGTACTATATATAGCGATAATGCAAGTTCATTGAATAACTAGTGGGCATCGAGCTGTGGTATTCAGTAGGTAGAGAGTTTGGATCAAGATCCAATTTAGTGTGTTAGGAAGAAGCGGTAATCTGGGTGATCTACTTGACGCTGGCAAAGCCAGTCATCAGCAGCTTTCAGAAGGGATGTAGTCAACTGCTGCTCATGGTGCTGATTTGACGTCCACAGGGAACCATTAAATTTGTAAGATGCTAGGCCGATCAGAGGCAGTGTGATCTTCCCAGGAACAGCAGCAATTTTATTGTTATGGAAGTTATTTGTCTCAGGACACCCGCTTATCGTACCTGCCCAAAATTGCATCTAATTAGCAAATGTCTCAGAAGTGAAATTCTTCAGGTTTACTGCTGCTTTTAATATGCAACCAGACATATATTCTGCACAGGACAGGGTATGCTAATTTGCATTGTTTTCCACCAAGAAGAAACACGAGTGCTCACCGTCAGGTGCTGTTGACAATGAATGGAATGTTAAAAAGCAAGCATCTAGATTTTGTAGAGTGGGTCCTGTTGGTATCCGGTATATGGGATACCTGCAATCAACTTGCATTGGGTAAGACAGCTATGTAACTAATGAACCAATAGCTAAAGGAGTTAAAGGAAGTACCAGGCTACAGAAATCCAACTGGACGGCAGAAGATCACAGCTCTTGTACGTATTTAGATCAGGAAACTTACATGCAAATACTGAAATCTGTAGGCATTAATAAAAGAGCAACTGTCAGCTAGGTTACAAATACTACATTTGGTTGCACAAGAACCACAAAAGACGACATACCATATCTGCTAAAGGTTGTCTTCCATATGGTGCATCATGCTCCACATATTGGAAAACAGGGGACGATTCCTGGTTGCTGGACTCACAGTCATCACTGGACAAACTTTCTTGATCGGTGCAAATGTTTTCTGCTAAACACTGGGTTGTTCTTCCAATAGACCTTTCATTGTCATTGTCACTCTCATTGCTTACATCACTGCTTGTGTCCAGAGCATTGTCACCATCACTGTCTTCATTAAGGCATCTGCAGCTGAAAACAAAAAACAGTTTCAGAAGATCATAATTGTCTAAGGGAAAGTTGACCAGAAGAGTACACAACAATAGTAACAACTGATGTATTCATGTATTATTGAAGAAATGACACATTATTTCTAAGATGTCTCCGCTAATCCAATTCATAGAAAGCTGAAACACAGTCAAGCATTCTGATTTATTGTTT
This sequence comes from Miscanthus lutarioriparius, assembly GCA_904845875.1. Taxonomy (NCBI): domain Eukaryota; kingdom Viridiplantae; phylum Streptophyta; class Magnoliopsida; order Poales; family Poaceae; genus Miscanthus; species Miscanthus lutarioriparius. The sequence continues at coordinate 80,566 of CAJGYO010000422.1, read as the reverse complement.
CACCAGTAACTAGTTTCTTTTTATCTGAACAAATAAGTTTATGTTTAGAATTGTGGATGCATGACTCCACTGCCCACATTTTTAAGTAGCTCTTCATCTCTAGTTGTTGCTGAAGCCAGAGATTACCTCCATTATCTAAAAAGTGCTCTCGTAATAAACCCAAACAATTGTAAATCAGAGACTTCTATTCCTTAAAAATGAATCAATGTGTTCTAGGGAAACTGTGGTTTATAAGGTTTGAAACAGCTCAGGGAAGCCCAACTCCTTCAAGGCAAACTTTCAGCTTTGAGAGAAGCCAACAAAAGATTTATCAGCCAAGCTGAAACCTGATGATTCAGCGACTTAAAATAGCAAGCAGTGCAGTAACACAATCAATCTTTCTGTGTTCTAACACTTCTGACAGCCTATTTTTGAATCAACAATGCAAATGAAATTCTTGTATATTTTTTTTGAGAAATTTGAAAGAAGCATAAGAAATGAATTCATCATAGGCAAATTTATATTGCTCACCATGCTCCAGAATAGTCTGGATTAACTTAAATGCTTTTTATGAAAAGGTGATGTGGTTGCAGGGTGGGGGCACAATTCTTTGAGGTGTAGGAGCAGCTTTCATGACCAGTTCCTTGCGCTGGTTTGGGGTTTACCAGATTTGTTGGTAGCTGGAATTATAGCTCTCAAGAGCTGGTCAGCGATGCCTCAACCATGGTATTAGATAACTTGCTGGAAACAGATCTCTAGTCAGTTAGTCAGATGCCAAGAGAATGGTACTATGATTCATGTTCTTTTCAAGCAAGTATAGCCATGCTGATATGCTCTGGTTTTCAAGAATACTGTCACCATTATTGAACCACAATCAGAACAGTTCAGCCGATGAATCATTCATCTGATCAGTTCAATCACAACCTGTTGGTTAAAGCTAAGCGGACAACTTTGGATAAGATCTCCTGCTTGAATTATTTATAGGTCTTGATATATAGAAAGAAATGGTGTCGTTCTGAAAAAAAGGTACATTTTGTTCAACAAAAAGATACATTCAGATGCCTAACAAGTATAACTAAAGTTACCCTAAAAATATTTTGCATGTTTAATGTTAGTATCACATGCTGGCATGCTGCTGTAAATAACATGTAATGGTCATTATAATGTTCAATGATGATTTGATGGTCCATGCAGCAATTACAGCCTCAAATGAATGGTAGCATGCAGAATTTGCAGGAACGGAGTGTTCAATGTTAACCATGCTTTAATATAACAAGCAAGACCATGGGGCTGTTTGATTTGCACTAAAATTTTTCATAAAGTAGACAATCCAAATTTGGAATGCCAAAATTGAGGTCACAATTGAAACTAAGCCTAGCTCAATTGGTTGAGGGTATGGATGTAAAGCCCAGACCACCCAACTTCAAGTCCTCACTGACACAAATTTAGGTGCCAATTTCTTAATTTATAGCCACCCACTTCCTCCTATGTTGGTCTAGTTTTTTTTATAAAAATCAAGGTCGCCAATTTTAGTGGCCTTAATATTGGCGAACTTTGACAACTAAGGTAGCCTAGAGGGGAGCTACCATTACATCTTTTGGCACTCAACCAAATGGTAGCCAAAATTAGTCAAAGGTACCAAATGTTGGCTTGACTAACTTGAGACTTGGGTCACACAGACGAGGCATGCCATAAGACAGGAAGCTCATGCCACAATAGAAGTACGACTGTACGAGGGCTTATAGAATAAGAAGTGTACTTTGTTCAATTGTTCAGATGCATAAGCAAGACTAACTACAGCCACTTGGAAAATATTCAGACTTGTTTCCAAAATGTACTGCAGAGAACATCCAAGCTAGTAATACTGCATGATTAAAGTTAACATCAGGCACAGGGTAAGATACAAGGCAATGATTACTGAGATATTTAAGCAAGAAGCTCATCAATTAATTAGTATCTATAGAACAAAAAGCCAGATCCTGGTTCAAGAAGAGCACGTCGACTGGCCTAATCATTTCAATGTGCATGATAACATGCATCCATTAGTTCCATATGACTAGCAAGATCAGACACGCTCATGGAACATTCCGATATCTTCTTTAATCTTTAGCAGTAGCAGCGGTTCAGTTTCTTAGTTTCTTTGGTATTAGGAAGTATACATGTGTATTAGGAAACTTGTTCATTCCTGGTCCTACCGCCATCTCCTCCAGTTTGTGGCATCTCCGTCTCGGTCATCCTGGTCCTACCGCCATCACTACACTTAGACAGAAAGCATCCATTACTTGTAATAAAGACAGTCACACTCTATGTCACTCATGTCAATTAGGGAAACATGTGCGGTTACCTTTCTCTAATTCCAGCTCTCGCAGTTCCACTCCTTTTGAGTTAGTCCATTGTGATGTCTGGACTTCTCCGGTACCTAGTATTTCTGGTTATCGCTACTACCTTGTCATTTTGGATGACTTCTCACATTTCTGTTGGACAACTCCTCTTGTTCACAAGTCTGAAGTCACCAAACACATCATAGACTTCTGTGCATATGCCAATACACAGTTCAGTTTCCCGTTCGCAGCATACAGGCTGACAACGGAACCGAGTTTGTCAATAAGACACATCTTTTTTGACTTCTCGGGGCATCCACCTGCGCCTCTCCTGTCCCTATACTTCTCCTCAGAATGGGAAAGCTGAGCGTGTCCTCCGCACCCTTAATAATGTCACTCGCACCCTACTGATACACGCCTCCATGGGCGCCCCATACTGGGCCAAGGCACTCGCCACCGCCACCTATCCTCTGAACAGGCGCCCTTGTTCTGCTGTTCAGAATAACATTCCCTACCAACTCCTCTATTCACAGCCCCCCGAATACTCTCACTTGTGTGTATTCGGTTGTCTGTGCTATCCTAATCTCTCACCACGGCACGCCACAAGCTTGCTCCTCGATCTACAGCCTGTGTCTTCCTCAGTTACCCTTCGTCCCACAAAGGGCTGCCTTGACCTATCCACCCGTCGAGTCATCATCTCTCGCCATGTTGTCTTCGACGAGTCCGTTTTTCCTTTCTCCTCCCACCCTACTCACCCGTCACAGCTCGACTTCCTCTTGCCGAGCCCCTTTGCTGCTCCTACTCTTGCCTCAGTCGTTCCGTCCTCGGACGTTGCGCAGCCGCAGCCATCACCCGCTGTTTTGCAGGAACTTCCCGACGATGACCCGCAATCTCGATACGCGGCCCGCCGTGTACCAGTGCTCGCTCTGCGGGCGGGGCCGCCGCCCTCTTCCTCAAGCTGCAGATCGGACCGCTGACGCGTCGTCCCCGCTCCCTGCAGTTAGGGGTTCCACCGGCCGCCCAGGTTTACTACCGGCCGGTGGTGCCGCCATTACTCACTACACGGCGGCCACCGGCAACACTGCGCACACTGCCGGCGCCTCTCAACAACGCCGACGCCCATGGTCTTGGCACCAAGCAGACAGCGCCACACCTCTGCGCGCCACTGCCACCGCGCTCAAGCGGCACCTCAGCGCCCGCGATCCTAGCGTCGCCGCCACCTCCTCGCTCTACTACACGACTCCTCGGGTCGTGGCCGGGGCCATTCAGCGGGTGTCCTACCAGGGCTTGACGGCCTCGCCATCATCGCCCTCTCAGCTTCCGGCAAACTACCGCATGATGCTCGGCCGACGCCAATCGCGCGTCGCCTCTCATGGACAACGACACTTGGCGCCTCGTCCCGCGGCCGCCCGGTGCTAATGTCGTGTTTCGGGCAAGTGGATCTTCCGCATAAGTTCCATGTCGATGGGTCACTACGCTTGCGGCACAAAGCCTACCGGGTGGTCCGAGAGGCTTCTCCCGGCCACCACAGATCGACTTACGACGAGACCTTCATCCGGTTGTCAAACCAAATGCGATACGGACCGTCCTCGGCATTGCCACTTCGCGCTGGCGATCCACCACCGGGCGTGAAGAACGCGCTTTCTTCACGGCCATCTCACCGAGATCGTTTCATCGCCAACACCTCCGGCTTCGTCGACCCCGCCTCTCCAGATCACGTCTGTCTCCTCCAGAAGTCCTTGTATGGATCGGCGAGCACCGAGGGCGGGTACCGGCCGTTCGCCTCCTAAATTCGACAGCTCGGCTTCATCGCCTCCATCTCCGACACGTCCCTCTTTGTCTACAAAGAGGGGCCGAGCATCACCTATCTGCTGCTATATGTCGATGACATCGTCCTCACCGCGTCGTCCTCGACTCTTCTCTAGCACATCATGGGGCGCCTTCACTCTGAGTTCGCCATGACAGATCTTGGAGCCCTGCATCACTTCCTCAGCATCTCAGTGACGCGTTCTTCCCAGGGCCTGTTCCTGTCTCAACGACAGTATGCCCTGGATCTTCTTCAGTGTGCTGGCATGGCTGAGTGTCACTCTACAGTGACTCCCGTTGACACTCATGCCAAGCTCTCAGCACAGGACGACGCCAAGCTCCAGGACGGCTCTGAGTACCGAAGCCTTGCTGAGGCCCTTCAGTACCTCACCCTGACTAGACCAGATTTGGCATATGCGGTTCAGCAGGTGTGCCTCTTCATGCATGATCCGCGCGAGCCCCATATGGCCCTAATCAAGCGCATCCTGCGCTATGTGAAGGGCACACTCTCCTCCAGACTTCACATCGGCACCGGCTCTGTTCAGTCTCTGACTGCCTACTCCGACGCCAATTGGGCTGGCTGCCCAGACTCTCGACGTTCCACCTCCGGCTTCTGCGTCTACCTCGGTGACAATCTAGTGTCTTGGTCCTCCAAGCGCCAGACCACGGTATCTCGATCCAGTGCTGAGGCGGAGTATCGTGCTGTGGCTCATGCTGTGGCCGAATGTTGTTGGCTGCGCCAACTTCTCCAGGAGCTTCATGTCCCACTTGCTTCGGCCACTATTGTCTATTGTGACAACGTGAGTGCAGTATACATGACAGCCAATCCGGTCCATCATCGGCGCACGAAGCACATCGAGATTGACATCCACTTCGTCCGTGAGAAGGTAGCCTTGGGTGAGGTCCGGGTCCTCCATGTGCCGTCCTCTCACCAGTTCGCGGACATCATGACGAAGGGCCTTCCAACTCCATTGTTCACTGAGTTTCGGTCCAGTCTTTGCGTCCGTGATCCTCCCACTACGACTACGGGCGGGTGTTAGGAAGTATATATGTGTATTAGGAAGCTTGTTCATTCCTTCCATGTACACTGATTGTATTCCTTATATACCAAGCCTGATTGGCTATATAATAGAGGTCACCCCCCTCATTAGGGGTGAGGTGTTTTCCCAATATCCTTTCTACATTTGGTTTTAAGATAAAGTAGAGTTCAGTGTTTCTAGAACAAATACAAAAGAATGGAATGGCAACAATCCTTCAAATACGTTTGGCCTAACATATCCAAGTATTGACAGAATAGAGGAAGTCAGTTTCCACAATGTCAATTCATTCAATGTAGGTACCCGCAGATTCCAAGAGAAAAAATGACAGCTGTGAGCCTGTTATACTACCTCTTGCTTGACGGCGGCGGCCGTGACCTATAGAGCTGGATAGCGGAGAGGAATGGAACGTAGTACTGCACGACGCCGTCCGTGCCATTGAGCAGCAGCGGCACGCCGGCGCCGTACGAGCTCCACTCCCCGAACGCCTCCCACAGATCCGCGAGCTCGTAGTACGGCGCTCCTGCCCGGCACCCCCGCGTGCCCGGCGTCTGCAAGCGCACAAGAACAGCCCAACCGGACCCCGTCAGCCGTCAGCACGTACGGAAAACACGAGAGGCAAGCAAGCGCCGGCGGACGCACTCGGGGAGGGCACCGCGCGGGCACGCGGACGGTGGTGGAGGCGATGAAGCTCTCGAGGTTGGTCGTAGCAGTTGCCGGAGATGGAAAAGGGTCTCGCCGGAGCTCCGGCGTCGGCTTCGACGGCTCCTCGGCCGCCGAGGCAGTTAGTGGCGGATGCTGTTTGTGCTGCTTGTCAAGGAGGTGGCGGCGCGGTGGGGGACAGTAGAAGCGGTCGGCGGCCGGGGAGACGACGCCGGGGACGGACATGGTGACTGGCGGGCGCCGCCGGAGCTAGTCGGCGGCTCGGCGCAGCCTCGCCGCCTCGGGGTCAAGGTTCCTGATGTGCAGGTGCTGGAAGCGGGCGAGGAGAGTCGCAGAGGGAGTAGGAGGCGGCGGCGGCGTAGTGGGACTTGGCCACTTTGGACTTGGGAGAGGAGGTGGAGAGAGAAAGACAGAATCAAAAGCTGCTGCTGCTGCTGCTGCGTTTGCTTTGCTAGCGGTGCGGAAGGAGAGTGGGCGTGCGAATAAAGGTCCTGATCGGTTGGTACCAATTTTTTGCCCAACCAACTTAAGTTTGTCAGAATCAAAGCTGCCAAAGTTAAAATAAAAGACATATTTGTGCGTTTGATTGATAGCTAAAATTAAAGCTTACCAAATTTCTCTTTTGCGTAGTTTAAGAACTTTTTAGAGACTTGCTAAAACTTTGACCATAAATATTTGTGTGCTAATTTTTTGATAATCAACCAATTGATAACTACAAAATTTAGCATACCATAATTTTGGCTGGGCAAGAATTAGAAGCCAACCAATCAGGCAAAAAAAATTCACCCACGGGAGAGATGGTCTGGATAGGGAACGTGCCGTGGCGTCTGCCGGCAATAGTCGCTAGCATGGATGTTCTTTCTTTCAAGTAAATCGGTATCGCTGTCACGTTAGGATGAAAACCGACCGAAATGGTTAGAAAATCCTTCAACTATTTTAGTGAACATGAACTTACGGAATATCGAGAACCAAGAATTTCGAAAACGAACTAATTTTAGAGAGTAATGCTTCTCTCCACTTTGTTCCCATCACTTTGTAAGACCTTTCTAAAAACGGTAATGCTCCCGTGAGGAGACGGGTTGACACAGCTTCCTACTCGCTACCACGCTGTCCGCTTGTTCATGTCTGTGATCTTTAAAAATAAAAAAATCTCTCTACCCATACCCAGGGGTGCTCGTGCTTGCCAGCCAGGGGGTGCTCGCCAGTTGTTGTGTAGCTGGTGGTGCTCGTGCTCGCTAGCCCGATGCTCGCCAGCTGCTGGCCTGCTCGTGCTCGCCGGGCAGGGGGTGCTCGTCGGCTGCTGGCCGCTCGCTAGGGGTGCTGCAGGCGGTGCTCGCCAAGTAGGCCGCGCGCTAGTCCAGCACTGCTCGCGGCCTCGCACAGGTGCTCGCCCAACGCAGTGCTTCCGTTGGGGCACCGGCAAGCTCCATGCGCCGCCGCCGACCTCCGCGCTGGCGTCAAGCTCGAAAGCGCAAGTTGGCATTCGTCCAAGCAGTAAGGTTACATTACGCTGAAAGCGTATGTTTCAAGTGTTCTAGATGTTTTAGAGGTGTGGCACGTGTTTTAAATCGATATTATAAAAGTAGATCGGGATGTTACATATGTTGTGAATGGCACACGCATGTTGCAAGGATGTTCCAAATATTTCATCAGTTTTTCATGTTGCAAGTATGTTTATTTTGGATGTTGCATATGTTTCACGCATATGTTGCAAGTGTTTTACCTGGATGTTACATACGCTTCCAATGGCTTTCCAAGTGTTTTAGACATATGTTGCAAGTGTTTCAGCTATTTCAGATGTATGTTGTAATTGTTTCATCCGAATGTTACAAAAATAGATCTAGTGTTGCATATGTTTCAACTGTTCCAGGCGGACGAGCAGACAAGGTAGCGAGTGAGTAGAAAGTGACCAGGTGGCCGGGTGAGTAAACCGGCTAGGCGGGCGAGCAGAGACGAGCAAGCGGCCGAGCGACCAGACCAGCCAAGCGGGAGAGCGGAGACCAGCAGACGGCTAGGCGAGAAGACGCGAGCATCGACCGGTCGAGCGACCCGCTAGGTAGGTAAGCAGGCGGGGCAGCGAGCGAGCAGATGATCAGGCGGGCGATGCAAGCAGGCTGCCGGGCGAGCAGATGGCCAGGTGAGTGAGTAGGCGGGTGAGTAGGTGGGGAGGCGCAGCAGGCCAGCAGGCGCTGGCGTCTGTCCGGACGTCCAGGCGCTAGGCACGTCGTTTTAAAAAAAACTATGTTCAATATGTTAGACTCATATTTAATGAAAAGACCATCTTCAACATGTTCTCGAGAAAGAGTCTCATAAAATATACCTTGGTAGTTAATATATTTGTTTAAATACTTGGTCAAAGTGAGAGAAATAAAATTTTAGACAAAACCAATGGAAGAGACGGCGAGGCGGGTGAGTAGGCGGGGAGGCGCAGTAGGCCAGCAAGCGCGGGCATCCGAACGCGGACGTCCAGACACTAGCCACGCCGTTTTAAAGAAAAACTATGTTCAACATGTTAGACTCATATTTAATGAAATGACCATCTTCAACATGTTCTTGAGAAAGAGTCTCATAAAATATATCTCAATAGTTAATGTTTTGTTTAAATACTTGGTGAAAGTGAGAGAAATAAATTTTTAGACAAAACCAATGGAAGGAGTTGTTCGGCTGATGGTTTCTGCAGCTGATAAGTCGACTGATGTTGATTTGTTATGAGAGAAAAACACTGTACCATGGCTGATAAGCCAGACTGTTAAGTTCAAGCTTTTTGGATCCCGAACGATTCTCATTATACAAAAAAATTACCTAGAAAATTATAGTGTTTTCTTAGATATAAAGAAAAAAAATCTCTTTTGAAGTTCGTCGATGAGCCGTCGAGCCTGGCCTGGCCGCCTAGAGTGGCCGAGTGGTGGCTCTGCCACGGACAAAACTAAAATAATATATAAGTTGGGACCGATGAAGTACATGGAGGGTGATGAAGCCTTAGTCCCGATCTCCACGACATAGGATTACAGTCTTGATAGATGTAGAACTACCAAAAAAACTTGCTGCAAGCAGTGATAACTAGTGGAACTTAATTGATAAATAAAACTCGAAGCCAACCACCGTCTTTAACCGGCAGCCAGAATCAAGGATTCGCCCAACCACACTATCGGAGAGCCAATCAACACAACCTACAATCAATCGAGGAGATCCTTTAAGGGAGTAGGAGAACTAATTGAGAGTGGATGAAGTCGTTGCTTCTGTAAATCCCACGAAGAAAATCACAAGAGCAAAGGGGTAGAGATCACTCTCAATATTTGTTAGCACACAGCTGAATAAAGACGTTATGTATTTTGATCATCAAATGTCTCTATTTGCTAAGAAGCACAATGACATTTATACTAGTAACAACCCTCCTAGATGGGTATGAAAACGAAATGAAGGTGAAAAGATAGACTATGTGAAAAGGCTTTCACGAAATGGGTTCCCAAGAATCCTCAAGCGGTTGTTGGTCTCCTGAGCAGTCGCACTAATAGAGTCATAACTCTTCAATGGGAAGTCAAAATGACGAGCCTTTTGTTGGTTGTAAAAGTGGACTTGATAAGTTTTCCAGCCATGTGCAGTATGCACCATGAAAAGTTGTATAATGGTATAGTTTTGCACGAGAAGTTAAACATAAACAAATCTTTGAGAAGACTCCTGACCTTCTGACCAGTCTTTGCTGATCAGGTCGAATCTCAACATTGGGAAATCCAAAACACTCGGACCTGGTGGCATTGGAAACTAGACTTTGATAAGCTTTCGGTCAAGTACTTGACCTCCATAACCTTCAGGAATCAAGAGTTATAGCGGTTTCTTTATGATGGTACTGTCAACTTCGAGAGGACTTAGCAGTCTCAACTACTCAGATCCATTAATGGAAAATCCAAAGTACTCAGAGTGAATGGTATTGTAAACTGGACTTGATAAGTTTTTTTTATCAAGTTCTCTTAGACCACGAAAGTTTTAGGGAATCAAGGGATAAAGTACTCAGAGTGATAAGCTTTGTATCAGACTGGTTCGGTCGTCCTTCCCCATTAGACTAGTCCGGTTGTAGCACTGTGTCTTGATGCTTAGGCCATGTATCTTCCACTTCTTCAAATGTAAACCTAAGTAACATCAATGTAGAACATTATTTAGGCAGTATAACATCCTTAGAAGTGTTGAAATCACAATCAATTAGGAATAAAACTTCACCTACCCGTGTAGTTTTTGTATCTTTTTTGTTGGACGGTGGATAGTTGATACTTTAGGGAGCATGCATGGTTGAGATGTGCTCATCAGAGGGTAAGTTTCCTAATTTTAGAATATTTAGTTTTTAGAATATAGAATCATTTTGAAATAATGTACTGAGCTTTGGTATGTTCCTGAGAATGCAATACGACATCCGAGCTCCAATCCGCGGGCTGGTGTTCCATGACACTGTCATTTGATATTTACTGCTCTCCCATTAAAAAAAAGAGAAAATTAGTTAATTTTGTTCTAAGTCAAACTATTTTATTTTTTCAAACTATATTTGATCAAGTTAATAAACGAGGTATCAATATTTATGTTAAGTAGTGTTAGATTAATCCTAAAATGCATTTTTATAGTACACCGTTTTAGTGTTATAGACGTTGATACATATATTTTGTATAAACTTGATCAAAGTTTAAATTTTTTTATTTAGAATAAACTCGTATATTTTAGAGATGGAGGAAGTACCAACTTAGAGCATCTCTGACAATATAAAAAAACGAGTCTATAAAATCTAGTTTTAAAACCTTTCCGAAACAGTTAGGTACAATAAAATACACTCTACCAAAATTTTGATCAAGTTTATTCTATATCAAAATTTACTTTTTGTTGGTTCCTAAAAAAATATATATTGTCGTCTGTCCCATACATGCGGAGTCACGACCACTGAGGAAACAACTCGCCGCTATGGCTAGCCATTTGCAGCAGCCTAGTTCACACACAAAACCTTAAAAACAAAGACTTCATTGTCTGCTCCAACTCCCAGTATTCTCAATCTAAAAATAGCGGTCAAACATCAGTTTTGGGAAACCTCCCAGGCGACGGTGGCTAATTCCAGTTAACCTCTAAACAGTGACAGCAGTCCAGAGTGTCGAGGATCTTTGAGGAAAACAAAAGGCACCAAGGGGTGCCAACACCGATAGGAAGCATTTGTCGTCGGTGTATTTTTATGGTGAATGCCTTCGATTGCGATCTAAGATAATGAATTGTTGAAGTGGGGACTTTTTCCATCGTGCCAGAAAAACAAGATTGAAAGTGAATTTACCAAACTGTTTGGAGATGCTCTTAAAAATCATTTGCTCCAATTTTTGTGTATATATTATTTAAACAAACCATTTATCTGAATACATTATAGTATGGGACATTCTGGTAAAAAATGAAACAATATAGCATTAACACATAGCAAACGTAGATATTCATATTACTAAAGTTCGAGAGTTAGGATTCAGGTTAACAAAAACTTTTATAAATACATAATCAAATGTGGTACACTCAGTTGGCGAATGATAAATCAAATTAATAACCTACACATTGGCTAAGTTAATAGCACTGCTAAAGTTGGATATCTTTATTAGATAATACTTCCCCCATTCCAAATTTATAAGTTATTTTGGCTTTTCTAAGTACGTAACATTTGTTATGCACCTAGATATACTCTATGTCTAGATACGTAGCAAAAGCTATGTACCTAGAAAAGCTAAAAACAACTTATAATTTAGAACATAGGGAGTAGAAAACAGTCTAACATCATCCTCTGAATAGGAATCAGGTCACAATTATTACAAGAATAGTTCAACTCTAATGTTGAAACACTATGTCCATGAAAAGTTCACAAAAGCAACCCTAAAAGCAAAAGGCCATTCATGACAAACAAAGAAGGTTGTCGCCGCCAGCTCTAGGGTAGAGCATGTAGGGCGTTAGAGCATCTCCAAGAGTTTCCTATTTGCCTTTCTAATCCTTAGTTTTTAGGAAAATGAGAAAAAAAATCGCTCTCCAACAGTTCCTAACATATTCTCCTAATATTTAGGCACTTGGGAAATTCAACCCCGTTGCGCGTAACTTTACGCGCACGCGGAGTCACGTGGATCCATCTTTCCGGCACGGCGTCATCTTGGCACGCCTACTTTTGCCGCCAATCGCTCCTTCGCGCGCTCGTCCATTGCTATTTCATTCGTCGCGGAGATAGACGAAGGAAGCCGCTCCTCTATCGCTCGGCGTCCAGGAAGAGGATTGACGCCGCCACGGACGTGGGGCTTGCTACGAGTTACGTACTCCTCCATCTTCAGCGTCGGCGGTCATGAGCCCGCCACTCCTGCTCTCGGTGCTCTCCCCCTAGAGCATCGGTGCCAGCGACACGGCGGATAGGGCGACGACGGTGTACGTGAACCACGAAGCCCACCATAGCCAGCTGCCCGTTGATCCGCTTCGGCGCGGGCCCGCTGAAGGCCAGCGCGTCCCAGAGCCCCGACGTCGTCTTCGGAGTAGCAGCCACGGGCTTGGGCGTGTCGGCAGCGACATCCTCGGTTTGTTGGGAGGCCCTGACGAGCAGTGCACAGAGCTAGGGTGCGACACCAAGCAACGGAGGCGGTGGCGGCGTACGTTTGCGAGCACGAAGAGTTTCGCCCCAAAAAAAAGAACCACAAAAAAACCGTGGGACCACAATTTGACTTTTTAGAAGTGAAATATTAAGAAATATTGGAGATGACTTTTTTTCTCCTAATACTTTTTTAGGAGTTAGAAAACATGGACTTTTAGGAGGAATATTTAGGGAACTCTTAGAGATGCTCTTAGATCCTCATGACATCGCAGCCTTGTAACTATAAGATAGTGTTTGGTTTGGAGATATGTTGAAAGTGCAATCAAGCCCTAATTGTGGGTTTTGGTGATAACGACCACACAATTAGAGAACTAATGAGCTTTATCGAGATGACAAGCAGGGAATCTATAATCGAGGATGTTATACAAAATGGAGGAGCCACCAATTACAATTGTTGACGGCTTCAAACTCAAAGGAGGTTTAAATTTTTTTATATTTCGAATTTTAGTATAAGAAAAGTCATACTATAAAGGGGGACACAATGCTTAAGCTAACATGTGCTACCAAGTGCTCAATCTTACACATACATCCTCAGTTACTCAGCCAAGACAGTCAGCACTTCACTCTTACCCTTGATGACTTGCCTGGTGTGGTAGTGTCGCACCTAGAGAGAGGCACTGCCGCTGAGCGGCACTGCTGCAGTTGAGCCACGGCACTGCCATGACTTAACTAACCATTAGGCCTGGGGGGTATTTATACCTTTTCCCTTTCCCTTCCAACGACACTCTCCTTCTTCCCAACCGTTCAGTTCGTGGAAGAACAGAAAAGTGTTCCTCCCTCCTCCATTGGTGACCTTGAGCTCCCAAGCTTCTCCATTGATTTCTCCATCAATCCTTGTGAGAAAAGGTCCCAAACTCGATTAGAGAGTAGATCCTTTGTTTCCCCAACTCTAAAGAGCACTTGGTTCACGTTTTGGCCGGCGGTTGTGTTTGTTACTCTTGGAGCTTGGCTCCTAGCCGGCTAGAGCATCGCCCGTGGAGCTTGCCAACTTGTGTGGCAGCCTCGGGAGGTTTGTAACCATATCTTGAAGCTAGTAAACTCACCCCTCATCTCAAGAGTTAACCCTCTTGACTTGAGAATGAGGAATGGTTGCAAAGCCCAAAGCCTTAGTGGCTAACCTCAACAACGTGGACTTAGGCAAGCCTTGGTGGTGAGCTGAACCACGAGATAAATCCTTATGTCACCTTGTGCTTGATTTACTTTACTTACATTTCATATTGTTGTTGAGGTGATTTCTAGGGTTTGAGGCTAATCTACTTGTGTGTGGTGTTCCTACCACTTCTAGCTGTTGATTTGTGATCCATATACCTGTAGGAAGCTCAGTAATTTCTTCAATCTAAGTTTTCATTGATAGATTTGGAATTGTGCCTCGAAGTTGTCTACAAGTGCGGTAGTGCCGCTGTTATGGGCCGGCAGTGCCACATAGTGGTGGTGCTGTGGTGTCGGAGCGGTAGTGCCATGGGTTGAATTTGACAAAAGCTTAAGTTTTGTTTTGACAGGCCTATTCACCCCCCTCTAGGCTAACCAGAGATCCTACAAGTGGTATTAGAGCAGGTTACCTCGTGAGCGCTTTACCGCGTGAGGTATGGTGCACGGAGGTGGTACTAGTGGTGTGAAACCCATTGATGTCGATCCTGAGGATGTGGAGCTGCATGACACCAACAGCAGTGAGCTAAGTGCTTCTACAACAAGCAATACTACACTTCCATAGCTTGAGGCTACCGATGCCGAGAAAGCTTTAAATGATGAAGAAAGAAGAAGAAAGGCCACAAGAAAAGCAAAAAGAGAAGCAAGAGAAAAGAAGGAGAAGGAGAAGCAAAGGCTTGAAGACAAGAAGCAAAGAAAAGAAGAAAGAAAGCTCAAGAGAGAAGCAAGAAGAAAAAGAAGAAAAGCTAGGAAAAAGAAGGAAGAAGAAGAAAATGCAACATATGCATCACCAAGTGATATATCAAGTAGTTCCGAAGATGGAGATGATGATGAGTCCTACCAAGTGTCAAAGGGGGGGGTAAGATGGAGAAGAAAGGAAAGGATAAAGCCGACAACAACAAATATGCCGTCGTATCCTTTAACTATTCTTCTATGCCTATGACTAACCATGATCGGAGGTCTTTCATCAATGTGCCTACGGGCAAGTTACCTCATTTCGATGGGACTAACTTTGCCAAGTGGAAGCACTTGATGAGAGCCTATCTTATAGGTCTTCACCCCTGCATTGGAGAAGTTGTTTGCAATAGATTTGAGCCACCGGTTGATCCCAAAAATCCAACACTAGAAGAGATGAGAATTATTCACCTCAATGGTCAAGCCACAAGTGTGTTGCTTAGTGTGTTGGATGGTGATGAGTACAATAGAGTGATTGGTGTTGATGTTACCAAGCAAATATGAGACACTTTGCACCTTGCACATGAAGGGGTTGACAAAGTGAGGAAGGCAAGAATTGATTTATTGATGGTCAAGCTCAACCGGTTTGTGATCTTGGATGGAGAAGGACCACAAGAGATGTTTGATAGATTGATGACTATGGTGGGCACGATTAGAGACTATGGTTGTGATGAGCTTGATGATCACAAGATAGTCAAGATTATGTTGAAAGCCTACTCATCTAGAAATAAGACCATAGTGACTCTAATTAGAGACAAAAAGAAGTTTGAGTATTTCATACTAAATGACGTACTTGGGAGGATCTTGACATTTGACATGTAAAGAGAAGAAGCAAATGAGAGGAATAAGCTTGGTGAGTTGCAAGCAAAGCTAGAAGGCATAAAGATCAAGGATGTAGCTCTCAAGGCCAACAAATTAAGCAAGCAAGGCTCTACTAGCAAGTTCAAGGTCAACAAGCAAGCTTCAACAAGCAAGCCTAAAGCAAGCAAGCAAGTCCAAGAGCAAGTAGAGACTACATCATCCTCAAGTGAGAGTGAAGATGATGATGATCAATATGAGAAGGTTGATGATGTTGCTCTCTTTATCAAGAGATTTCGAAAGGGTCTAAAGAAGTAAGGATACAAGGTAGTGAAGAGAAAGTTTCCAAACAAGAAGAAGAGAACAGGCTACAATTGTGGTAGCATCGATCATTTCATTGCCAAGTGTCCATATAAGATCAAAGATAACAAGTACAAGAAGGACAAGAAAGATGACAAGGCCGACCATAGGAAGATCAAGAAGTATATGGGAGAGGCTCATATTGGGCATGAATGGGACTCAACTAGAGAGAGCTCAAGCGAAGAGGATGAGAAGATTGCAACCGTAGCCATCCTCTACACCAAGGCTCTTCAATAACATGTCCGATGATGATTGCCACTCCCCTCACATTTGTCTCATGGCAAAAGGTGAGAAGGTAAAACCTAAATCCAAGCCTCCACCTCCTAGTGATATCTCTAGTAGTGATATTAGTGATAGCAATAGTAATGATGAATCTAGTGATGAAGAAATTGATCAAATAACTAAAAACTTGGATGGAAAGACCAAATTATTCATCACTAAACTAATGGAGAATTTAGAGAGTGTCCAAGCCGAACTAGAATCGAGAGAGGAGACTCTTATCCAACAAGAGGATCTCTACATTGCTAATAAGGAAGCTCTTGCATTAGAGAAAAGTGAGATGGAATCCTTACGTAAGACTTTAGCCAAAAAGCAAGAGCATCATGCTGTCACAAAGAAAGCTTATAATGCACTCAAGAAAAAGTATTGTGACTTGAATAAAAAGCACAAAGAACTTGAGTTGTAATATGGCATTCTTTGGGATAGCAACTCACATCCCTCTAAGGCAAAGGAAACCTCTACTTCCTCCGCTAGCCAAGGTTGTGAAAAAATGTTATAATCTTGATTTGAAAGCCTATTCCACTAACCTTGCAAACATAGAGGCTATAAAAAAGGAGATTGTTAGGCTCAATGAGATCATTGGTAAAGGGTACATGGTTGACACGGCTCAAACCAATGACAAGAAGAAGGACGAACAAAAAGGGCCACAATACAAGCAAGGAAGACATTCCTCAATCAAGCATGGGCTCAGCCACACAAAAAGAGCCAAGACAAATGGAAGGAAGATAGTGAATGGCTATGAGTGTGCAGTTTGAGAGCAATGGTAGAATTGGTGTAGAGCAGCTTGCATAGACCGTGGCAGTGCAGCGTCCCCGAGCGGTAGTGCCACACACTGCCACGGTGAAGGGTGACTGTGCTGCGCCCTGCAAAAATAGGAAGGCTACCAATTCAGTTCCTGATCAGACTAAGTCCAAGGAGAAGGTGTTCCAGTAGAAACAGGTTTTCCAAGAAGCCTAAGGAATTAATGTGGGGCACCAAGAACAAGTATGCCTATCAACCGAAGGCACATGCACCTCAACAAAGCTTGATATCGTGCTTTGTTTTGAAGAACAACAGCAGTGGAAAAGTGATTGCCAAATATATTGGAAAAGAAACCAACATATATAGAAATACTTCTATTTGGGTTCCTAAGATTCTTGTGACTAACATGCAATGTCTCAAGTCAAGTTGGGGACCTAAATCTAGCAACTAAACTTATTTTGCAGGCATACTCCTCCGGTGGATCAAGTTGGGTGCTTGATAGCGGATGTACAAATCATATGACTGGAGAAAGGGGTATGTTCTCATCATATTCCCCGATGATGGACTCAAATGAGAATATTGTCTTTGGAGACAATTCAAAGGGGGATGTGATTGGTCTCGGTAAAATTGCTATAAACCTTGAGCATTCAATTACAAATGTATTACATGTTGACTCGTTGAGTTACAATTTGTTGTCCGTTTCGCAATTGTGTGAGATGGGCTACAATTGTCTCTTTAGGGATAAGGGTGTGGAAGTCTTTAGAAGGGAAGATTCCTCTATTGTCTTTATGGGTCGATTAAAGAATAACTTTACCTATTTGATTTCAACAAAAATAAAGCTAAGCTTGAGACTTGTTTAGTGACAAAATCTAGCATGGGTTGGCTTTGGTATCGCTGACTAGCCCATGTTGGGATGAGGAACTTGGCCAAACTTCTAAAAGACGAATACATCCTTGGACTAACAAATGTTCACTTTGACAAAGATATAATTTGTAGCGCTTGTCAAGCTGGAAATCAAGTTGGCGTACCTCACCCACCGAAGAGCATCATGACCACAGAACAACCATTGGAGCTAATTCACATGGATATCTTTGGACCAGTTGCCCACCTAAGTCATGGGGTAACAAATATGGTCTTGTTATTATTGATGATTATTTCCATTTCACTTGGGTATTCTTTTTGTATGACAAGTGCCAAGTTCAAGAGAAAGTGAAGACATTTGTTAGAAGAGCACAAAAGGAGTTTGATCTCCCAATTGAGAAGATGAGAAGTGATAATGGGACCGAATTCAGGAATACTCTAGTTGAGGAGTTTCTTGATGAAGAGGGCATCAAACATGAGTTCTCAACTCCATACACCTGTCAACAAAATAGTGTAGTAGAGAGGAAGAACCGAACACTTATTGACATAGCAAGGACAATGCTAGATGAGTACAATACGGCGGACCTATTCTGGTGTGACGCCATCAACACTGCTTGCCATGCCATCAACCGCCTCTATCTACACAAGAAGTTGAAGAAAACTTCTTATGAGCTTCTAATCAGTAACAAACCTAAGGTGTCTTACTTTAGAGTGTTTGGGTGTAAGTGTTTCATACTTAACAAGAAACCCAAAAACCTCTAAGTTTACACCTAAAGTTGATGAAAGTTTTCTTCTTGGTTATGGATCAAACAAGCATGCCTATCGTGTTTTCAACAAAACCTCCGGGAGAGTTGAAATTGCGATAGATATGACATTTGATGAATCTAATGGCTCTCAAGTGGAGCAAGTTGATTCAAGTGTTGTAGGAAAGGAGGATCCACCATGTGAAGCAATCAAGCAATTGACTATTGGTGATATTAGACCACAAGAAGATCAAGCCATTGAAGTGCAGGTTCCTCAAGTTGCTGTTGCACCAAATTCCGCTGACATACCTGATGTTGAGCAGCAGCAGATCCCTACTACAACACCTGCACGTGGCAGTACCGCACCTGAGAGCGGTAGTGCCACACCTACCTAGTCAGCGATAGCTGATTTGACTCTAGTTCATTGACAGAACCTATAGCTAATCTTTGAGCAAGAAGATGATGAAGGTCCATAAGATGAACAAGAGGCCATTGAGCATCCAAGGCTAAGGCAAACAGTACAATGAGACCATCCCGTTGATAATATTCTTGGGAGTCTTTGAAAGGGGGTAACAACTCATTCTCACTTAGCAAACTTTTGTCAATATTACTTGTTCGTTTTCTCTTTGGAGCCTCTTAAGATAGAACAAGAACTTAGAGACCTGGATTGGATGATGGACATGCAAGAAGAACTCAACAACTTCAAAAGAAATCAAGTGTGGACCTTGATGAAGAGACCCAATACCAATGTCATTGGCACCAAATGGGTATTCTGCAACAAGCAAGATGAGAATGGCGTGGTGACAAGGAATAAGGCAAGATTGGTTGCTCAAGGCTTCACTCAAGTAGAGGGTTTAGACTTTGAAGAAACATATGCACCGGTGACAAGGCTTGAAGCAATCCAAATGCTTCTATCTTATGCCACTCATCACAACTTCAAGCTATATCAAATGGATGTGAAGAGTGCATTCCTCAATGGCCCAATTCAAGAACTTATCTATGTTGAGCAACCACCGGGCTTTGAAGATCCCAAGTTCCCTAACCATGTCTACAAACTCCAAAAGACACTCTATGGGCTTAAGCAAGCACCAAGAGCATGGTATGAATGCCTTAAGGAATTCTTGCTTAAATAGAGCTTTGAAATAGGCAAAGTCGATCCTACCCTTTTCACTCATAAAGTTGGTAAAGATATCTTTGTGTGCCAAATATATATCGATGACATAATATTTGGTAGTACTAATCACACTTTTTGTGAGGAATTTAGTAGGATCATGACAAAGAGATTTGAGATGTCCATGATGGGTGAATTGAAGTTCTTCCTTGGATTTCAAATCAAGCAAATGAAGGATGAAACTTTTATTAGTCAAACAAAGTACACCCATGATATGCTCAAGAAGTTTGACATGGTGAATGCCAAGCCTATCAAAACTCACATGCCAAACAATGGACATCTAGATCTCAATGATGAAGGGAAAGCCGTGGATACCAAGGTATATCGCTCTATGATCGGCTCTCTACTTTATTTGTGCGTATCTAGGCCCGATATTATGCTTAGTGTGTGCATGTGTGCTAGATTTCAAGCTAATCCGAAAGAGTGTCACTTAGTGGCCGTTAAGAGAATCTTGAGATATTTAGTACACACTCCTAACCTTGGCTTGTGGTATCCTAAGGGCTCTAAGTTCAATCTACTTGGGTATTCGGATTCCGATTACGCCGGTTACAAAGTAGATCGAAAAAGTATTTCGGGGACATGTCAATTCCTTGGACGGTCCTTAGTGCCTTGGAGTTCTGAGAAGCAAAATTGTGTAGCCCTTTCCACCACCGAGGCCAAGTATGTTGCAACCGGCGCATGTTGTGCTCAACTACTTTGGATGAGGCAAACCTTTCAAGATTTTGGATGTCCCTTTACCAACATCCCATTATTGTGTGACAATGAAAGTGCCATAAAGCTTGCAAACAATCCCGTAAGCCACTCAAGAACTAAGCACATAGACATTCTATATTATTTTTTGAGAGACCACGAAACCAAAGGAGATATCAAAATTCACCATGTGAGCACCGAAAAGCAACTAGCCAATATCTTCACTAAGCCTCTTGATGAGTCAAGGTTTTGTGCTTTGCGTAGCGAGCTAAATATACTTGATTCTCGTAACGTGGTTTGAACTATAGCACACCTTGATTGATCAACTAGCATGCTTAGGATAAAAGAATTGCAAATGCTTACATATTGTGCTTCAAAATAATTTATCAAAAAGCAACAAGTACATTATGGTCATGGTTTGTATTGTTCATCTTTTGCAGATCATAATGCACTTGTGATATATGTCCATATCCTATATATGTAGAGCTATTTAGTTAGTAGCTAAATCCCACTGTTCTGGGGAGTGCGGTTGTGCCGTGCCTGCCTTGTGGCAGTGCCGCGCTACGTGGTGCCGCATGTGGCATGCGGCAGTGCCGCACTTTGAATTCCAATCGGAATTCGGCCCACAACGACAGTTACCATAGGGCCCATCTCATTTACTCTTTTCCCATCTAGCCGGCGGTAACTCTCTCTCTCCCTCCTTCTCAACCAGACGCCGTCACGCACACACGCTCTCTCTTCCTCACGTCGCCGTGTCATCGCCTAGCCATGCCGTTGCTCTCCGGCAGTGCCGCGCTGACCACCGGTCTTCTCCTTCGTCGTCGGTGGCCGCTGAAGCTCATGGGCAGAGCAGTTTCTCCTCTCTTCCCTTCAATCCACAAGTTCCAAGGTGATAACCCTAGAACCTTCCCTATCTATGCAATGGAGTTTGATTTCTATTGGATTATGGTTTCTAGTGATTGCATGATTAGGATTGAAGTAGGTTTGATGGATAATTCGAATTGAAATATAGATTTATGGGTTGAGTGTCACTTGAACTTGCGGCAGTGCCGCATGCTAGGCTCAGCAGTGCCGCACACTAAAGATTGTTTATGCAATTCAAAGTGACATTCCATTGATGAATCTCTATTTTGACTGGATTAGTGCACCAAATCTATTACTCTCTTAAACATGAAGTTACTTTACCCATCTAGTGCTCAACTCCATGTTCTTGTTAGATCTACACTTTTTGGAATTGTATGATGGTCTAGCAGGGCATTTGTAGAGTGGTTTGAGTAAGCAAGAAGAGGCTGATCATGAGTTGGGAGAAATACTATGCGCGGCAGTGCCGCACCATCTGACACAGCTATGATCATAGTGCTTTCCTGGCTTATGCTTGGCAACTTCTTGATTATTCAAATCATTCTAAAAGTGTTCTTCTACCTTCCATGTGTACATTTTCTTATTTTGGGTCTATTTTCTTATGCATTGATGGCCTCCGGAGGTGAAGATAACCAGAGGGGAAAGAGGAAGATGATAGAACCATGAGACAAGCTAACTCCCCGCTGTGGTCGTGGGAGGACAGCGGCTAGCAGCAGCTAAAGGAGACCCAAGAAATAGGGGGATGAGGGATCAGTTGATCCAGGAGGAGGAGAACTTGGAGAGGGCTAGACGCACCATTCCTCTTAGTGCTTGCCTAGCCACTCCTCACCTTGAGGAGTTTGACAGAGCCTATATCACCGAGTACCCTGAGGAGGTGCTCATGAGGCGTCCAGTTGACAACCGCGCTCATCCCGTGCCTAATTATGCGGGAAAGTAGAAGATGGTAGAAGAAGCACGTGAGAACAATCCTTATGAGCAGTGAAAGAACTTGGGGGTTGACTACAGATTCTAGAATGAGTTTCATTCTAACTTCTATGCCTTAGTGATCTTCAACTCAAGGAAGTCCAAGATTGTCGAGATGCAATATATTGACTGGGAGGATATGAAGGAGAAGGATGACCCTGAATTCAACAAAGTGATCAAGGCTTGTGAGCATTTTGGCCTCACTTATATCATGAGTTTCTAGTACAATTGGAATGAGGAAGTGCTAGCTAAGTTCCATGCCACCTTCTACTATGACATCTATGCAGATGAGATCCACTGGATGACTGAAGGAAGACACTATCACATTGACTTTGTGACCTTCAACAGGATCCTTGGTTTTGGTGAGGAGGAGCGGGGCTTCACTTATATCCATGATGAGGCTAGAGTTGAGATCCATAACATTGCATACATGTGGATTGACAGGAGAGGAGCAGATGGTTGAGTTAGTGGATTGCTAAGCTACTACTACATCTTGAATAACCTAATCAGGCACACCATCAATCCCAACGATGGAGCAGCTTCAGATCTTAATGGCTATGTGAGGAATGTGCTTGCTATGTTTGCTCCTGAAGGTGACAGGTTAAATGTCCCTCGCTTCATATGGCGTGAGCTGAGGATTGCCATGGATGATGGGAGAAAGGGGCTGCCATATGCCCTCTATCTCATGTTCATGATTGAATGGGTCACCGGCTACAAATTTGACAAAGATGGTCTCCACACCATCTACAAGATTGAGAAGACCCAAGCCTTAGGTGCTAGAAAGGTAGTGAGATGCTCTCCTTCAGTTGAGGATGTGCCCGAGTCCTCCCGCTCTAGGTCCCACAAAGGTAAGAAGATGGAGAAGTTTGGAAAATGGATCAAGGTCATTTTTACCACTTGCACCTATGCAGCGAGGACAGCCTATAAGGACCAGTTGGAGAACCGTGAAGCCAATTGGGAGGATAGAGAGCGTGCAGGGCTGCCACCCCTTCCTCTAGCCCAGTCACCGCCGAGGTTTGACAACCTCCCTAGCCTTTCTGACATAGATTCATAGGATGAGGAGGAGGAAGAGCAGCAGGAGCAACCAGAGTTTGACCCTCACATGACCTTGGCCACCTTAGAGTCCTTGAGGAGGAGCACCAGACGTACTCGCCACACTTCGACCACCCATCGCCAAGGGAGGGCGGTGGTGTCCTCCGACGACGATCATGATGATGATGGCGGTATTGGTCTTGCTACAGGTGGTGGTAGGGCTGTTGATGGAGATGATGTCAACTGGCAGGGTATCCAAGAAGATGAGGAGTGAGCTTGTTGGTCTTTCTTCTTTTCTTCTCTTTTTGGTGCTTTATGCCAAAGGAGGAGAATATTAGAGGGATCAACAACTTTTCGACGCCATGGAGAGTTTGCTGCAGCAGGAGCTTCATGTTCTATCCGTTGAGAGTAGTCTTCGTTAGGGGAGAGTTTGAGAGTCGCTCAAAACACTATTTGTGTAATAATGCTACCTATGTACTCTATATGTGTGGGATATGGACATGTATTGATCTATGCTATAGCTTGTTATATAACTGTGCTAGAATGTTCTTTTATATGAGTATTACATGCTATGTGGTGCTTGTTTTTACCTGTGCTATTATAGCAAGTGCGGCAGTGCCGCACTCAGGCCTAGCAGTGCCGCTCTGCGGTAGTGCTGCGGCTAAGGAGCGGCAATGCCGCACCCAACTGTCACAACAATCGTTGTTGTGTATGAACTATCATTTGCATCATGACTATATATCTGACACAGTGTGCAGCACCCCATAGGAGCATGGATGTAGGGGGAGCCCCATCACTTTCACTAAAATATGAATCTTGGCTTCTTATGCCAATTTGAAAATTCAATTCTCCATTCACACATTTAGGGGGAGGCTCTACACCCATGGCTCAAAAATCTCAGTTATGTTTCATATCTTTTGTAAGCTCTAATTGGGTTGTCATCAATCACCAAAAAGGGGACATTGAAAGTGCAATCAAGCCCTAATTATGGGTTTTGGTGATAATGACTATGCAATTAGAGAACTAATGAGATTTATCAAGATGACAAGTAGGGAATCTATAATTGAGGATGTTATACAAAATAGAGGAGCCCCCAATTATAATTGTTGACGGCTTCAAACTCAAAGGAGGTTTAAATTTCATTATATTTTAAATTTGAGTATAGAAAAAGCCATACTATAAAGGGGGACACAATGCTTAAGCTAACATGTGCTATCAAGTGCTCAATCTTACACATACATCCTTAGTTACTTAGCCAAGACAACCAGCACTTCACTCTTACCCTTGCTATCTTGCCTGGTGCGACAGTGCCGCACCTAGAGAGAGGCACTACCGTTGAGCGACACTGTCGCAGTTGAGCCGCAGCACTGCCGTGACTTAACTGACCGTTGGGCCTGGTGGGGTATCTATACCTTTCCCTTTCCATTCCAACGGCACTCCCCTTCTTCCCAACCATTCAGTTCGTGGAAGAACAGAAAAGTGCTCTTCTCTCTCTACTCCATTGGTGACCTTGAGCTCCCAAACTTCTCTATTGATTTCTCCATCAATCCTTGAGAGAAAAAGGTCCCAAACTCGATTAGAGAGCAGATCCTTTGTTTCTCTAACTCTAAAGAGCACTTGGTTCACGTTTTGGCCGGCGGTTGTGTTTGTTACTTTTGGACCTTGGCTCCTAGACGGCTAGAGCGTCGCCCGTGGAGCTTGCCAACTTGCGTGGCAGCCCCGGGAGGTTTGTAACCATCTCTTGAAGCTAGTAAACTCACCCCTCATCTCAAGAGTTAACCATCTTGACTTGAGAATGAGGAAGGGTTGCAAAGCCCAAAGCCTTAGTGGCTAACCTCAACAACGTGGACTTAGGCAATCCTTGGTGGCGAGCTGAATCACGGGATAAATCCTTGTGTCACCTTATGCTTGATTTACTTTACTTGCATTTCATATTTTTGTTGTGGTGATTTCTAGAGTTTGAGACCGATCTACTTGTGTGTGGTGTTCCTACCACTTTTAGCTGTTGATTTGTGATCCATATACCTGCTGGAAGCTCAATAATTTCTCCGATCTAGGTTTCCATTGGCAAATTTTGAATTGTTCCTCAAAATTGTCTACAGGTGTGGTAGTGCTGCTGTTCTGGGTTGGCAGTGCCGCAGAGCGGCGGTGCCGCGGTCTCGAAGCAGCATTGCCACGGGTTGAATTTGACAAAAGCTCAAATTTTGTTTTGACAGGCCTATTCACCCCCTTCTAGGTTAACCAGAGATCCTACATATGTAGAGATGGGACCATCCCATCTTTGATTTTCTAGAATGGGATGATTCAGTTTCTTGTTTGGTTGAGTAGAATGGGACAATTCCTGTTTCATGTTTGGTTCAAGGACAACAAAAATCTGATGAGAGCGTCTGACATGAGGGCCCCACCTGCCATCCTCTCATATTCTGTTCCCCTTCTTCAACCTTTGTCCAAACAGAGGACGAACCGTAGATCAAGCTCTCCTGCATCTAGAGGCCCATGCGCGTAGCCGCACACCCTGAGGACGAAGCGCCCCATCGCCCCAGCGTGCGGCTGCAACGCGTACACGCATCACCGATCCTTAGATGCGGAGAGCTTCCTCGCCTCCATGCATGCCTACCACACCCTAGAGGTCGAAGCGCCGCCTAGTCCCCCCCCCTCGCTCCTTGGAGGATGCAGAGCTTGCATTGCCACTGTGTGCAGCCACCGCCCCCTGAGGATGGAGCGTCGTATCGCCATCGTGCGTGGCCACGCCCTGGAGCCATGTTCGCTCGTGTGCTCCTCCATGCTTGGTTCTCCTCACGCGCGCCAAAGCCATGGTCAATCTCTCTCACCATCGCATGTGATGGGAATATTTCCCAGGTGAGATGACTCTGCTCCTCGTGACTCCAAACCAAATACCTCCAAAAGTAGGCTCATCCTATCTCATCCCACCTTATTCTCTAAACCAAACACTACCTAACTGGCTCCAGAAGCACATTTGTCAAACATCAATCATGTCTCAATATCCAAATGGACCAATAGAAAACTGATGCCCCTATTAATAACAAAGACTAGTTTATATAAGGGCTTGTTTGGCACAGCTTCACCAACTGCTTCATGAGCTGTTATAAGCTATTTTTTTGTCAAACACCCTTTCCCAAAATAGCTTATGGGGTGAAGCACTTTTGTATTCTCTCACAAAGGAATGGATAGCGATGAAGCTGAAAAAGTAGCTTTTCACAGCTCTTTTTCTCATTTCTCTTTCTCTCTCAGCTATGCACGAAGATGTTGGTGAAGATGTTTTACCAAACAGTTTTTCCAAAACAGTTCAGCTTCACTTAGAAAGTTACTCAAACAGCTTCACTAGTGAAGCTGAGCTGTCCTAACTAACTTCTATTCTACTATCTTCAAGAAAAAATATAGGCAGTTTCTCTTTTCAAATAATCCCTTAGCTGTTTAGATCCTTTCATTTGAAGAAATTGAAACCTACTTATTAAATTATGTTATTTGGCTTAGAAATTGACATTCCGTAATTTTTCAAAGTTCACATATAAGTTTATCTCAAATTCATAGGGTAAGAGATGTAAATTGATTCTATAGATCATTACGCTATGTATCTATTTTGACATTTATAACATACTTTTCAACTTACTCCCTTACGGTAGAAATGCAATATATGAGTACCTCTCTCGTATAGCCAACAATAATATACAACCATATTAGCTTAATTAATATGTGTCTAAATTATAATTATTAAAATAAATTTAATTTCAATGATCAAACGGGGCCTTAGACGAAACAATCACCAACCAAATAATTGCTTTCGAACAAATTTCTAACAACATTGCTTTCTCACGGGTCACGGTGGTCTTGATCCAAACGCTAAGCACAAGTGTTACTTTCAATTAAAACTAGCTACCTTGCCATCCACACTGATGAAGTGATGATCAAATCAATTCTCAGAAGCAATTGTTAGTTCAACGACGACGCGAACCCAATTTATTATACATATATTGTACTAGAATCTATTTTTTTAACCTTACTAGAATCTAAAATTGGCGTAGTAACAACATTCACTAGGGTTATTAGGAGGAAAATGAATGCCGTGTGAGAACCCAAACGACTGCAACCAACTAACACGTCGGATAATGAATGCCGTGTGAGGACGAGCGAAGTAACATCCCATGCGATTTCACACGGGTGAGGCTGGACCTGCAATATAATTCCCGATCGACGACATTGCCATGCGATGCACTGATGATGTGGAGCGACATTGCCGTGCTTCATCAAATTCGGAGGTGGTCTGGAAGAAATCAATTTCACATTATAAGTTTGTTATATGATTTTACTTGTACGTGGATGTGCATTTTGAAAGTTCGGGAACACAGACTGCAAAATTTAAGGGCTGGTCGCTGATACCAACGTGGATTGCCACGTCAGCAAACAGGTCTAGTCTAGACCTGTTGGACATGTGACGTATCATGTGCTAAGATTAATGATTCGGATGTGCACTTTAGGAGCTTGAGGACCCATACGATACCCTCTACCAGGTTTAGAGGTTGTTGGTGCATTTTATTCTAATTTCAAATGCATTCTAGCTTAGTGTCGATAGTATAATATTCATAAATATTTTTCATGGATGCGACTAAGTGTTAGCAAATCCTGTGGGGCACACACCTCCAAGGTCAGACCAGCAAGGAGGAATCTCCGAGCTCGAATATACCTTGGGTGG
Source organism: Miscanthus lutarioriparius (assembly GCA_904845875.1). Taxonomy (NCBI): domain Eukaryota; kingdom Viridiplantae; phylum Streptophyta; class Magnoliopsida; order Poales; family Poaceae; genus Miscanthus; species Miscanthus lutarioriparius. The sequence goes on along the minus strand of CAJGYO010000422.1, from coordinate 53,038 downwards.
ATCTGGCAAACTATCATGAGAAGAATTAAAAGTCCATTTGGTTTTACGAATTGCAAACCAGTTAAAAGCAAGTGCAAGCACGTCACAGTCTCATGGAATGGAGGTACGTGGCAATTCACATGGATGGATCATGGATGAAAGATTCATTACTGTGCACAGACAAAATGGTTGCCACTGGCCAACCCTTGTAGAAAGTCGCCAACTTGATCTGCCAAGTTGACACATTGATGCAAAGGATAAAAGGTGCAAAACAGCACAGGTCACTAGATATATCTGGCATCTCAATGCTTTTACCAAGGAAGCGTGCATATTATTCTGCCTCTCCATATCAAAAATAGGACCTGTAATTGTTGAACTTTGAATATTTAGTCGATCTTTTGGAGATGCTCCACTCAGTCCCTGGTGGCTGGTGGTATGCTTTTCAACTGATGCCACCTCTGCTGTTGCTTCTAGAGTATTTCTTGCTTATTACTCCCTGCTTCCCCTAGAAAAAAATATATGACGACCAGTCGACCACTGTATTTGCATATTGTTAAAATGTTAACCATCCGTCCCACCCATTTTACGGCTATTAATTTGACAATTGTTGAGGATTATATGACTTCGACATTAAAATCTGGCATTGGACCGTTGATCATTGTGGTACATGAAAACCCGTCAAAACTAAAAACAAGTTTGACCTGGTCTGCGTTTCCATGCACAGGCTACCCTAATGGATTCATATAGTTTTTTTTCTAGCCAAAATCAACATACCATAAACATCATCATCATGCCATACCGAATACGGTAGTGCTAGCGCTCGAACATCTAGACGGACGCCTGTGTCTAGACGCCCGCGCTGCACTTCGTTTCCCCCCGCGCGCCTACACTCCACGCCCACGCTCGAGCCAGCACGGCCCCGCCCGCGCTGCCCGGACGTCGCCCGCGCCGCCAAACTGCACGTGGGGACCGCTCGCACCACCTCCGCTTCTCACGCGCATTGCAACATATGCCACACCTGATCTACTTTGTAACATCCAGATGAAATACTTGCAACATACGTCCGAAACAACTGAAACATTTGCAACATACGTCTGAAACACTTGTAAAGCACCAGAAAAAACTTGAAAACACGTGTGTACCTATTGCAAACATATGCAAACATCAAGATGAAACACTTACAACATATGTATGAAAACACCTAAACACTTGCATATATATGCAAAATCCTGATCTAGTTTTACAATATCCAAATGAAACACTTACACCATACGTCAGAAGCGGATGAAATATTTGGAACATACACTTGAAACATATGTGTATAGCCATTGCAACATGTGCAACATCTCGATCTACTTTTGCAACATCGATATAAAACACTTGCAACATACCTCTGAAACAGCTGAAACACTTAAAACATAAGCTTGCAACATGCGATTTCAGCGCAATGTCACCTTGCTGCTTGGACGAATGGAGGCTCGTCGCTGCAGAGCTCAAGGCCGGCGCGGAGGTCAGCTGTGGCGCATAGAGCTCATGACGGCGCGGACCTCGTTGATGCTACAGAGGCGTGGGCAACTCGCCGGCGGGGTGACGTCACATGAAGCTCCTCCCCTTGCCTGCTTGCTGGAAGATCCGTCGTGGAGGCACGCCGGCTCAATGGGGCGTCCGCGGCTGGCGGATGCGCGCGGTGCGGGGAGGAGAAGGAAGCGGGACCAGTAGGAGGAGCTGGGCAGATGCGGGCGCGCGGCGACAGGCATCGTTGCCTGGGGCGAGACCACGCAAGAGGCCTCTGAGTGCGGGTATGGACGCAGGAGGTTGGGAGCCCGTGATTGCAAGCCTATGAGGAAGGAGCAGTGTGCGATGGATACAGGGCCACATGTGACATTTGCCACAAGCAGGTTGCTTGACCAGTGTCGCAGGCCCAGCAAACAAGCGCCCGATGGACGGACGCCCTGACCCAAAAATTACCGGTATACTAGTATGGGACATCCCTCATCGGAACCATCAATTATGCCATATGCCTGAGTCCCTAGGTTTCATATTGCTAAAAAGTCAACATTTCATTAGCTCAATTCCATAATCATTTACTCGGGATTAATAGGTAGCATCATGTGATCAATAAAGGTAAACCAGCTAAGCATATACTAAGAAGGAAAATTATATACTCTAGAAAATCCTTAGCTTTCCCATTTTGACACATGCATGCATATAGTGATTTTTAAAAAGTGAATAGGTATTAACATGATCAAGGACATTTGCCAATTGCCATCTACCATGTTTTGCTGCTGCTCAAGATCTTCAAAATCTTCCTCTTCAATGGTCACATACTGCTCTCCGTCTAAACACATGAAACATCGAGCACACAAACACACATGCAAGCATATAAACAACAAATAAATAAAACAGTAAGCCAATAATCATGAACAGCACATGAAAAGCATATGAAATTGTTCATATCGCTATCATCTCGTGCCTAAGAATTGTTAAAGTTTAGTCCCTTTTCCGGAAACTTTAAAGACTCAGGAATTTGTGCATGTAAAAAGAGGAACCCTTGGGTCCTTTTCTGCAAGAACACGCCGGCTTACAACGGTTGACAGGCGTGCTGACTAAGTCAAACGGCCCATCGTGGCCACTGATCTTGGGATGGACGGCACTGGTAATCTCCCCCTTCTCTGTTTCCATGTATCTAGGCCAGGGCGACGGGCCGACGACGGCCACGGAACCGCAGCGGCAGGGCCACGACGAACCCTCCCGACCGGTGCTTGGCGGCTGTGGCTTCTCGAGGACAGCTTCTCGCGGTTTCCCAGAAGGAAAGGGCGGCGACGTTCCTTCACCGAAGAACAGCGAGCGCTAGAGAGAAAACAATAGCGAGTTCAGGGGGTTCCTTCACTTCCGCGCGAGCGCGCCTGCGAGCTTCTCGTCATCCGGGAGGGCACGGGTAGAGGTCAATGCTGCGGCGGCGGGCACCGGTCCGGGTCGACTGGGTACGGAGAAAAGGAAAAAGAAAGGGGGCAAAATGGGCCTGGTTGCTGCGCACGGGAGAGAAAAGCGTTCTCTCTTCGGGTCCGTCCAAGGTCCAACCTTGGCGTGCGCGCCCACTTTCACTCGGTCGAGGACGTCGGCGTCCAAACGAGCTCGGTCCAGCTCGTGCAGTCGTGCTGCTTCCGTTGGGAAGACGAGCAGGGACAGGGACCGTCACGAGGGCCCGTCGTGCAGAGAAACAAGGGAGGGAGACGGCTGCTGGAAATTGAGTGGCTCTTGCTGGGCCGCGGAGATAAAAAATGCTAGGGAGCGGGGATGGGCTGGATCTGCTATCAGGCCAAAAGAAGAAAGAGGGAGAAGCAAAAAATAGAAGAAAGGTTTTTCCTTTCCTTTTGATATAAGGATTCCAAGTTTCCAACTTCAAGCTTGATATAAATTCAAATAAATCTGAATCTACTCAACTCACTAACAATCAATAAAAACCATGTCAGCATGTAATGAAACAACATTTTTTTTCGGCAGTCCTAACGCCCGGACGTCCGGACGAACGCCCGCGCCTACACTTTGTCTCCCCGCAGGCACCTGCATCTCGTGCTAGCCTAAGCGGGGCCCACGCGCGCCCGACTGCATGTGGGGAGTCCCCGCTCGTGCCCCCTCTGCTTCTCACGCGCATGCACGCGGCTAGCAGCTGCAGCAGGTGACTACAGCAGGTGGCTACGCAAGCATCCCGAAAGAGGGGGAGAGCAGCGGATGCCTAGCTGGCGTCGGGAGGAGGAGGAGACACCGAGGCGAAGGTAAGGTAGCAGAAAATCAAGGACAGAGATGCAACACCCGATCTACTTTTGAAACTCCAGATGTAACACTTGCAACATACATCTAAAGATAAATGAAACACATGAAACATGCATCTGAAACACTAGCTGCAACGCCAGATCTACTTTTGAAACATCCAAATCAGACACTTGCAACATATGTATGAAACAACTGAAACACTCAAAACATGCGTATGAAACACTTGCAAAAACACCTGAAAACACTTCGTATGTGTGAAAAACATATGCAACGTCCAAATGAAACACTTGCAAATATATGTCTGGAAAACGAGATGAAACATTTGGAACAAAAACTTAAAATATACGTGTATAACATGTGCAACATTCCAATCTACTTTTGCAACACCAAGATAAAACATCTGAAATACTTGAAACATACTCTTGCAACAAGGGCTTTGCTTGGACGAATGGAGGCATGCCGGCGCGGAGGTCGACGGCGGCGCAAGGAGCTCACTGTGCGGCAGCGGCACGAGCAACTCGCCGGTGGGCGCAGCATCACATGAATCTCGTCTCCCTCGCCTGCTTGCTGGAGCATCCATTGTGGAGGCTCAACGACTCGGTGGAGGCAGCCGCGGCTCGCCAGCTCGGTGGAGGCGTTGTGGCGAGAAGGCCGGCCGCGGTGAGTAGGCAGCGTGGTGGAGGCGAGCAAGGCAGACTAGGCCCGGTGGAGAGGCGGCGCGGAGGAGGCCGCTGGGGATGGCGTGTGGCGCAGCGCTGTGGGGGACTGGCGGCAGCAAGGCAGAGTAGGGTGGGTGGATGGGCACGACGATGCAGGGAGGAAATGGTGCAGCGAGCATCGGGGCTGGCGAATGGGATGAGCGAATAGGGTTGCTGGGCGAGCGGCGCGTGCAGAGTAAGCGGGGGGAGGCATCTGCCCATCCGGACGTCTTAATTATATCATTATCTTTTTTTATAACTTATAACTAATTGATTTAATTTAGAAATAATGTTTTCTCCAAACTAAGTTCCTAACTTATTACTAAAAATTTGGAAAAAGAGGAAAGTTAATAACGTGGTTGAGTCGATATACGTAGACTCCAGTGGCTGTCCAAAGGCTACAATAATAAGTTTTGTTTGACAAATTTTTTATCCTAGAATGACAAGTTTTGTGGAGTATTAAATAGACCGTGACGCATAAGAGATTGTGTAACATCCTAGTGTTAAGCATACATTGGTCACTTGCATTTCATGAGCACAAGCATCTTCCAAATCCAAGCATTCATGAGCATGAGCATATGAAGTTTCATTTCATTCACCTTCTCTTTATCACATGTGATGTGAATAATATACATGTATAGACTTAGAAATTTTTGCTAAGTCCAAAACGCTGTTTATAGTTTCAAGTGACCAACTTTGGGGCATTGTAACTTGAAAACCATGGCGAATTAGAGTAAGCTTTCTAAAGCTAAGTCAGAAAGTACATGCAGCTCTATATTTCCTATTAAGGGGTTTTTCACCAACTCGAGCTCGTTTGGGAGTTACATGTGCTTGAAGTTGCTCTGTCAGTCGGCCATCACCGACCTAAAATCGAGCAGCAGCATCGCATCAGTGGCAGACCGGCGCTAGGCCACGCGCACCACGTGCTGGCCGTACACCGGCGTTGGCCCGACCGGTCAGGCCAGCGGGGGGAGAAAAGGGAGGCAAAGTCGTTGCGCTTGCTCATTCTTACTCTCTCGCTCTGCTCTCTCCCTCTCGTTAGATCGCTGAGCGAAGCCGTGCTAGCCATCGCCGCCGCACACCTCTGCCGCGCTCGCACGCCACAGCCGCAACACCGTCGTCAAATCCATCACGCCCATAGCTTTACCACCATCTCCTCTACCTCCCTGACCCGCCAGTGCCACCATCTGAGCCAAGGTAAAGCCACATTGTGCATCGCCGTCGCTGCCATGGCCACGGAGCTCTACCAAGCTCCGAGCTCACCGTGGCTAGCCTTATACACCGCTCCTCCTACCTTTTTCTTCATTGGTTCATCGTCACCATAGGTCATAGATGCTCACGCCATAGCCGGTTTAACCGCTACTGCCGCCTACACGCCGGAACGCACAATCGCACCGCACGCGCCTGCCATGGCCGCAAGCTCAAGCTTGCCACCACCGGCCCTCGCTAGATCTCGTCCTCCCCCTCTTATGTTCGTTTCTGAGCCGCCATGAACCCTAGCACCTTCTCCTATGATGGAGACCCATCACCCACCAATGTCACATCAGAACGGTAACCGCCACCGCGTGCGCTGTGCGCCACCGTGCCGCCATGCACGTGGCCGGAGCTCACCGCCGCACCATAGTAGCTTGATCTACACCGTAGAGCTCTACTAAGGTTAGTAGAAGCTATAGCCACGCTTACCTGACCATGCCATCACCGAAGACGGCGAGTCCGCTGCCGCGCATCGCCGCCGAGCCGCCATGCTTGCCGGCGAGGTCGCTTCGGTGAACCGCTAAGCTAACCATGGGTACCATTCGACGTGGGGTCAAAGGCGAGTTCTTGCTGGTCAAAGGCCATGCTCTGTGTTGGTCTCGCTGACGGGTGGGACCCATTGACCACGGGGCCCAGCTTCAGTCAGAGTTGAAATGATTTTCTTGATTTATTTTCATAGATTTGAATGCAAACTTCAAAAATTAATATCTTGAGCTAGGGTTGTCCAATTTGGGTGAACAAAATTTTGTTGGATTCATATTGTAGTGTAGTATTTGATAAAAATATGAAATCTACTGTTTTTTTTGGAATTAAATTGAGTTAGATAAGTGCTTTTAAATTTGTTTTCATCTTGTAAAATGCATATCTTGAGCTAGGGAAGTGCAAAAATTGTGATTCCAATTTTGTTGGTCTTGTGTTGACATGCTCTATCTAGAAAAAATGCTAAATTTATAGTAGGCATAATTGGAATATAGTTCTTCTATTTAATCTTAATTAATTGCTAGTTTCTAGTGAAAATAAATGGGGTAAAAATACATAACATATGATCATATAAATTTTTACACATTGTTCTTATGCTAGGATGACAGTAAGAGAAAAATATTTAATCTATTGTTTGGCACTTTTCACTAGGCTAAACTAATTTTTGCTAAAATAAGCCGAGGCAACTTGTCATTTTTGTAGAAGTGGCTATACATATCCAAATATCATGAAATTTGTATAGTATACTATTGAGGTCATATGTAGGCTACTGTAATTGTCTCAAAATTTATCGAGGATTGGAAATATTTATCCTTTAAATCACCTTATTATATAAGGAAAATCATAAATGAATAAAAATAAATTAGTTGGGCTTAACCATGATATCTTCTGTGGTGCTTGTGATGCATATGATCTATTGGGATGAGTAGTTGTGATTAGAAGTAATTAGTTATAGGCAGCTAGATAATTATTACCTTATAATTCAACTAGATGGCTGCATGAGTAGTTACTGTTGAGGTGACAATTTCATGGTGATAATGACCTTTTCTGTGGAACTTGATAATAACAAAGTTGTAGATAACTTACTTATCTACCTTGTGCTATAGTTTCATAGCTGTAGGCATAATGGTTTGAGAGTTTTAGCTGATTGAAGTTGCGGTCAGTTTTTGCTTATTCTCTGGATGGATCTGGACAGCATTGAGAAACTGATTTGTTTGACCTTGTTAACTGTTGAATCATCTAGAGATAATTATAAGAAAGTTGTAGACAATTTCATAAGTTTTCTAGAAAGTCTTGTGCCATGTTTTTTGGATGTATAAAACTCCAGTTATAGCCAAAACAAGTAGCTATTGTCTGCAGTCCAGAAAATGACTAAGTCAAGTTGGAGTTGTTGCCTTGTGTGATGCTGGTGTAGGTGCTTAGGCTAACTAAGATTAGTTGTTAGTTGTAGGTTCTAAGCCTCTCATTGATGATGAACAACTATATCTTAGGTTGTTAGAACTTGGTGAGTGGATGTTCTTATACTAGAGAAGAGATATGCACCTACTCAGTAAAAGAAAATTTATCTTGTTATCACTTTAATACATTGCTATTAAGGACACTTATGAGTATGCATTTTATCATATCATATTATCCATGTCATTGTCTATGCATCCATGAGATCTTATTTTATGCTCATACATATAGGATCACCCGAAGGAGTAACCCTACTGGAATTCGAAGAAGAGGCGGGGGACAATCAAGAGACACCCCAACCCATAGCTCCCGAAGGAGAGGAGCCGGCCACTGATGAACTTCCAGAGTGCCCTGACCACCGACCCACTTCTTTCCTAAAAGGCAAGCCCTGGAGCATTATAAGCCTCCTGTGTTTTATAAAATATCACTTGAGTCCTTTATGTTTGATGCATTTGGTTATAAGAGTTGATTTGGAAACACTTGATGCATAGAACTACCTTGTCCAAATATATATACCTTTAACCCTATGTAGGTCTAGGATCGAACATATGCTTAGTAATGCTTAGACCGGTAGAAATCAGGTGATTTCCTGTCACCTGCGAGATATAGGTGGATACCGAAGCACGGTTGGCTATATTTACTATCATGGAAAAGAACCATGGGATAATGTAATTGGAGGTCGAGTGGAGCCTATGTGTAGGTTGACTCATGTGATTCCGTCTGTGCCGATTAAGGACCGCATCGTTGGAGGCCCTCTTGTCATTTTGAACGCATGCCTCTCTCTTAGCTGGCCGGATAACTCGTTCTGACTGTAAAGCCGAGTAGCTCAACTCAGACAGGGCCTCATTCTATGCGCACACTGGAGGTATTAAGGATGTACGGAGAGCCGAAGTGAGGCCAAGGGCAGGTTAGAGTCTTGATCTACCTGGCATCCGGTAGTGTCCATGAGGGTGCGGCGCTGATCAAACCTCAAATTGGACCTGAGTTGTACCAAAGGTGACCTAAGGTGACCGTTGATCTGGTCTGTCTGGGTTTGTGTTAGGAATAAATTCCTAGCTGGTTGAAATCGATTCGAATCGTCGTCTCTCCCGAATAGCGAGAACTTGACAGAGCTTCCTTCCTCATAGTAATTGATGGAATGTGATGGTTATAAGGAATTTGAAAATGCTACACCGGATATGGTTACTATTGTGATGACTTAATTGTACACAACATGTTTAGCATAGGTTAGTTGCTAATCTAGAGATCAATAGCTATAATTAACTTGATGACCAAATTATAAAATGTATATATGAATTAGTGGGTTTTTATGCAAAATGTTGTCGAGCTAGCTCCACTTATAAAGCCTTGCATGATCCTTGGAGTCACTTTATTTTTGGTTTATGACCGATAAGTCTAGCTGAGTACCTTCTTGTACTCAGGGTTTATTTCCCACTTGTTGCAGATAATACCGTGTATCACGGCTACTGTAAGAATTGCTTCTGTCCCGCTGTGGACAAGGAGTAGGCTCTAGGCAAGGTGCTTCTAGTTATATATCTTATCTATGATGCTTTTGTGGGTGATGATCATGAACTGGCTTGTATTAAACAATAGTGTGAGATGTTGGTTTTAAAACTACTTTGCTTCCGCTACTACTACTTTATTTGGAACTTGGGTTCTAATATCTGTAATCGCACTCTGATGTATGGCAATGTATTTGTGAACCTTATGTAACATGTGGCATGTATGTTGAATCATCTACGATCTTGGTTGTATGTTGGCGATGAATCAAGACCTTTTATGGTACTCGACGGACTACCGGGTTTATATGGGCTCAAGTATGATAGTACGACCGCTTGCGAGCTGTTATTGTACTTATGCTCTTATAAATTGGATGGTTCTATTACAGCTGGTATCAGAGCAAGACTCAATATTATTGCCATATGTGTATTTAAAACAAAAGTATTTGATTTCCAAAAACCAGTTTTTAGCAACTTATAGCTATATAAGTATAGGTGTTCAAATCTGAAATTTGAACCTAAGTGTGCTAGTGATTACTTCCCTTATGCCCAGTTAATGATTTTAGGTGGCAAAATAAGTACTAACATGGGGTTTTTTTATTTTCATCGTCCATACGGCGTGCTATTGTATGGATGCCATTCACTTGAGTGGTAATGTATGGATCAAATGCCTCTAAGCCCAAGGTAAGATGATGAGTGGAATGACCATAAGATGTGAGTGGACGGTCTAAGGGGAGAGGTAGCTTTGATACTAAAGTATATATATGTCTCATATATATATATACTAAGGTATTTAATTGTGGGTTAGCTTTGATACGGCTGTATATGCATATTTATATGTATACATGGGACATATTTACTTTTGGGTAGCTTTGATATGGAAGTATATATATATGGAAGTATTTAGCTTGCAACCTAGAGCCCAGATTTTTATTTTTGCATATATAATTATGGGGTTGGGCTGAAATAAAACTCTTGTGCAGGTATGCTAACAACGAAACATGTAGCCCGACTAGTTATGTTTATATATGAGAGAGCGTATGTATGCCACCGTGTATGCTGGTAGAATTTTTAATTTTCCTAAATTTGTGAGGACGTATGGAACGTGCATGCATCATGATAAATCATTCATTACCTATTTGCATTGTTCCTCCCCTTATAAGTTTCTTATTTGGTTAAGTAACTCTTTTCTATTATAACGTTGTTCGCACAAGAGTTGCACCATTTTTGCTATAGATGACAGCCTATTTCCACCGGAAGGGAACGAGACATTCTTGGGGTATCTTTGGCACACCTTCCTTGCTCTAGAGAGTGTTGCATTTTGTGGGTACATAGAGCCGCCCCAATATTTTTGGACACAGAGGCATGTGCAGGAGGAACCATGGTATGAGGTGCAAGTGTCCATCCTAGCTTGTACATGGGCACCACAGTACTAGGGCTAGAAAGCGGAATCTGAGGGAAGAACCCCTTGGGAAGGTGCTCAAGTGGTAGCCTTTGAGATCTTAAGCACACTCTGTCAGCATCATGGTGATTCACTCACCAACAGTGCAGCATGATCTATTCCTCAGGTGGATCCAGCTATGGCAGTTTGGAGGCAGCATGACCGCATTTCTGTGGTGTGGGACCGTGACGAGTGGGCACATAGCTCAAGTCCTGCTATGAGTGCTATGTTCGCGGTCATGTAGATGTTTTATGCCCGAGAGGACGCCCGCTATTTCTGGCAAGAGTCTTATAACATCTATGTGAACAAGCTCATGGAAGCTAGGGAAGCACAGCGAAGGCTGAGGAAGTGTGTGCGCAAGCACAAGAAGATAGCTAGGGAGGCTCTTTGGGACACTGATGACGCTCATACAGCATTGGGAGCCCTCCCGACTCAGATGGAGAATGTTGTTGCAAATAGGAACGCAGCACAGGTAGAGACGCGGGCCGCTCATGCTCAGAGGGTGTAGGGCATCCAACAGAGGGATGAGGCCTACCGTCTTGCAGAGGCTAGAGAGGAGGCTAGGACTAGGACTATAGTTCTAGCTGGGCGGCTGGAGAATGACTACCGTCGGAGGGAGGTGGAGTACCGGCGTCAGATTTAGGAGCACCAGAACACCATTGTGGAGCTTCAGCATGATGTTCATCGCCTCAACAACATCATTAATCCTATTCCTCCCCCAGTAGCCGGGGGGGAATAAGATCCAAATGTGTTGGTTGCCGATGATGATGGCATGTTGGAGGTCGAGGAGGAGTCTGAGGAGGAGGCCGAGCCCTAGGAGGACGACCATGGTGATGATATGTCTGGTGTTGATAGTGACCACTCCGAGGCATAACTCAGCTATAGTGCTTAGCTAGATGTGCTAGCTCCTTATCTTTTTTTGATCTTTTATGTAATGGACATGTGATTTGAGTTTCGTTCTCCAGATGTATCGCTAATGTAATACTGGAACCTTGCATGTTGGTCCGTTACGGTTGGAACTTTAATTAAATCCTAGTTTTGTTTCGTTGGTGAAATGTGACATGCATGTTAACGCGTTGCGAGTACGATAAGTGATCAAATTAGTGATGTTATGTTGTCAGAATGAATTATTGTGCCTCCATTTTATTCTATGAATTTAAGATTCTCTCCATTAATTTTAGTTTGGCATGATTATACAATTCTTCTGCGATCTCTTGGCATCATCCAATAATCACTTATTGTTGCAATTTTGTAGATGCCTCACTCACGCGCTGGGGCCAGCACCAACCAAAATTGTGGCAATGATGGTGACCTACCACCACCACCGCCACCCTCCACGAATGAATTTTTCGCACAATTCTTGGGGAATCAAAGGGAGATGGAAGAAACACTACGCCACATTACGCAGAATACTGCTCATGCCTGCCAACAAAACTACGGGCCAGAGCCAAACTAGTATAGCTCCTTCAAGGATTTTCAAGACACTAAGCCTCCGGTCTTCAAAGGGGCAGAAGAACCGCTCCAAGCAGACGAGTGGTTGAATACCATTGAGCAAAAGTTTCGCTTGCTGAGAGTCACTGAACCCATGAAGGCAGAGTACGCATCCCATTAGTTGTAGGGGCCAACAGGAATCTAGTGGACCCATTATCTGTCTTCCCTACCTACAAATGCAAATGTCACCTAGGATCAATTCAAGGCTGCATTTAGGGGGCAACATATTCCCCTAGGGCTGATGCGCATGAAGGCAGCTGAGTTCATGAAGTTCACCCAAGGGACCATGACTCTTACAGAGTATATGTGTCGGTGCAGAAAGTGACCAACACATAAATATTTGTAGTTTTGCTGTATGTTGTGATCAGAGGTGGCCTAGCACTCAATGACACAGGGTTTATACTGGTTCAGGCAACGTGCCCTATGTCCAGTTTGAGTCGGTCAGTGACTTTATTCCTGAGCCCAGGTGCTCAAAGTTTCTTGTGGGGTTACAAACGGAAGGGAGAAAGATGGAGGGTATAAGAGGTCCGGTCAGACTCTAGTCTGAAGGGCCGAGAGTGATGGGAGCTCCGCTATGTGCTAAGTGTTCGAGCATGTGCTCGAGGTCTGAACCTGGCGGTTCTGTTGTTGTGTGTTGAATCGATGTAGGTGAACTGATCGATCTTTTTTTGGGAGAGAGCGCATCCCCTTTTATAGATGAAGGGGTGGCCTTACAAGTGAGAGAGGAAGAGTACGTATGCTAAGTGAGAGAGGGAGAGTACGTATGCTAAGTCTTGTTGCTAAGTCTTGTTACAAGTGAGAGAGGGAGAGTACGTATGCTTACAAGTGAGAGAGGGAGAGTACGTATGCTAAGAACCATGGGATAATATAACTAGAGGTCGGACGAAGTCTATGTGTAGGTTGACTCATTTGATTCCGTTTGTGCCGATTAAGGACCACATCCTTGGAGGCCCTCTTGTCATTTTGAACGCATGCCTCTCACTTAGCTGGCCAGATAACTCGTTCCGACCGTGAAGCCGAGTAGCTCAACTCAGGCAGGGCCTCGTTCTGTTAAAGTGAGCACACTAGAGGTAGTAAGGATGTGCGGGGAGCCGGTGTGAGGCCAAGGGCAGGTTAGAGTCCTGATCGACCTGGCATCCGGTAGTGTCCCTGAAGGTGCGGCGCTGATCAAACCTCGAATTGGACCTGAGTTGTACCAAAGGTGACCTAAGGTGACCGTTGATCTGGTCTGCCTGGGTTTGTGTTAGGAATAAATTCCCAGCTAGTTGAAATCGATTCGAATCGCCGTCTCTTCTGAATAGTGAGAACTTGACAGAACTTCCTTCCTCGTAGTAATTGATGGAATGTGATGGTTATAAGGAATATGAAAATGCTACACCGGATATGGTTACTATTGTGATGACTTAATTGTACACAACATGTTTGGCACAGGTTAGTTGCTAATCTAGAGATGAATAGCTATAATTAACTTGATGAACGAATTATAAAATATATAACTAAATTAGTGGCTTTTTATGCAAAATGTTATCAAGCTAGCTCTACTTATAAAGCCTTGCATGATCCTTGGAGCCTCTTTATTTTTGGTTTATGACGGGTAAGTCTAGTTGAGTACCTTCTTGTACTCAGGGTTTATTTCCCACTTGTTGCAGATAATACTGTGTATCACGGCTACTATAAGAATTGCTTCTGTCCCGCTGTGGACGAAGAGTAGGCCCTAGACAAAGTGCTTCTACTTATATATCTTAGCGGTGATGCACGAACTGGCTTGTATTAAACAATAGTGTGAGATGTTGGTTTTAAAATTACTTTGCTTTCGCTACTGCTACTTTATTTGGAACTTGGGTTCTAATAACTGTAATCGCACTCTGATGTATGGCAATGTATTTGTGAACCCTATGTAACATGTGGCATGTATGTTGAATCATGTACGATTTTAGTTGTATGTTGGCGATGAATCGAGACCCTTCGTGATACTCGACGGACTACCGAGTTTATATGGGCTCAAGTATGATAGTGCGACCGCTTGTGGGCTACCATTGTACTTGTGCTCTTATAAATTGGACGGTTCTATTACAAATGGGTTGAATTCTAACACTAAAAACTAAGGCCCAAACACCATTTACATAAACCTACACAGGTTCTATCTAGAAGTGTATTAGGTTTTTTCTAAGTTCTCATGTCTCTAACGAAAGGAGTTTTGTACCCTAGATTCCCACCCTATCAATCATCCTTGCAAGCTAAAGCACACACACCAAGGAATCCAACAAGTAAATGCGGTAACATAAATGAGTTAGAGAATGCAAACTCCCACACGATGATGTTTTTATCTAAGTATCGGAAAGCTTTTGCTTTTCACTAGTTCTCGTTGGAGCCCCTTATACGGATGCTCTTGCAAGGGCCAAGCTCCTGGTTGGGTAATTCTGTGGATAGCTCACGGGCCTTCCCCACGTGCAAGTGGGTCTCCTCCAAGTCATTCCCGGATCGCACTCCGTCGTCTGCACTTGATGAGCTTCAACCAAAATGTCGTGGGCCTCACGTCCCTGGTACACCACCGGCGGCCACTCTAAATGCAAACTCGGTTGGAGGGTCACATTGTACAACACTTGGTGTACACAAGCACCGATAGTAATAAGATGGTATGTAAAGCTCACTAAACAATAGGTGTAAATCTAGAACAAGCGGTAAAGAAACCTCTAACTAGCCTAAGCACTAATCCTAGCAGTTTAGGCAATCGTCTAATCTTCTCTTAAGCGCATATGGCGGCTAGAGCACAAATGGTTGAGCCTCAACTCAACTATTGCTTCCTTAAGCTCTAACACCCTCTAAATGGCCAGTTGTGGAGGCATATATAGCCCCAACGAACTCAACTAGCTGTTGGAAACAAGGGTTGCCTTGGCAGGATGCATTGGTATTCTTCAGTGACCGCACCGGAGAAATCTGGCGCACTCTACTACCCAAATAGTTGTTGCTGGCCATTGCTTCTTTTCTATGGTGGTTTTTCCGTTACATCACTCAGAGAAATCCGGAGCACTGTCTAGTGGATCGGGACCTCACTGGATTCAACTCAAAGCTCCAATGAAATTCTCTAGTGCATACACCAGATCGAGAGCTCTTGTGCAGGTTTAGGTAGACTAGAAACCATCTGAGGTTTTTTTAGATAAAGGAATAAATATCCGGCTTCATCTCTTGTGCAAGAGAAGAATCAAACCAATTATTACAGAAGTTTAGATCAAAACCAAATTTATCCAACTTTGGACCAAACCGTGTGAGAGCAAATCGACAATCGAAGAGCAAAGTGCTGAATTGTCTCATATCTGTGATAAAAGCAACAGGTTTTTTGCTACCTTGCCAGTCCTGTGAAAAAGGCATAATCCAAGCATACTAGTCGGAGCGTGTTTTCATGAGAGAGACGCATGTAAGGGTGCGTGGGAGAGGGAGTTTATGCTGGAGACTATATCTGTATCAGACCGGCCCTGAACGAGGCAAGATCAATGGCAAAGTTAACAGAGACGTGAGCGACCTGTCATCATCCTCCTCCTGTATCTCTGGTGTTCTTCTGCCTCCTGCCTGTTTCCTCGCCCAGATAAGATGGTTTTCTAATTTCTAGGCACGTGGTTAAGCAGCGTAGGTTTGCAAGTTTGAGGAAGAAAACAAGGTAAGTTTGTGTTCTAACTAGAGAATACCCGTGCGTTGCTGCGGGGATGGAGACGTTATAGAAAAAAATTTATATGAATTTGGAAGAATTTATAGCTAAGGACCCTTTGGAACGTGGGGATGTAAAAAAGCCCAGAAACAGAAAAATAATATAGAAATATAATAGGAATGCATATAGAAAACAAGAGATTAGATAGAAAACATATAAATTTCATAGGGACGGGTATTCTAACGATCATGAAAAAATATAGAAAACAGCGCATATGTAAAGATGATGGGAAAAATAATTACGATCTTATACCTAAAGAACAAATTATATTATATACAAAAATAAAGTACAGTATAGTGAAGAGTAAACAACCATGAGTTCATCGATCTGTTCCTTTTTCTGGTGCTTGCTTCTCTCTCTCACTGCTTCTTGTCCCGAACAAATTATATTATATAAAAATAAAGAACCGTATATTGAAGAGTAAACAACCATGAGCTGAGCCTATCCATTCCTTTTTCTGGTGCCTCCTTCTCTCTTCTCACTGCCTCTTCTCCCGCAGAGTCTGTGGTCTAGGTGGTGGAGATGTAGCGGGCTAGCACCTGTTGGGGGTAGCCGGGTGGACTCGAGCGATCCTGCTGCTCGCCGCTGCCAAAGGAGACGGAGCCGCATGGTGCCGACGGGATGGACTCGAGGTCTCGAGCGCTTCTGCAGCTCGCCGCTGTCAAAGGAGACGGGTCCACGTGTAATCGATGAATCGAATCGAGGGAGGAGGAAACAGATAGAACATTCTCTTACTATCCTATTCAAATTTAAAGGCTGCCAGATGGTGTTGTGGGGTGGAGGAAGTGGATTAGATAGAGGGAGATCAGAGGACAGGAAACAGAGAGCCGGAGCTGGTAATGAAGATGCGTACACACAGCTATTTAAACGTGAAGGTAGCAACGGATGGTTCAAGTTCTTACACATGTATTTGCATTGATGTAGGAGAGGAATCGATGTGGAAATAATGTCTGGCTGTTCGTTTGGTGCACAGTCCGTCATGTAATGCGTCGGTTGTGGACATTGAGTGAGGGAGTCGAAGAGATGGCTGCTTTATAGGCCAGTCTCAATGGAGATTTCATAGTCATGTTATCAATGTATCCATATTTTGAAAATAGTGCAGAAGAGTTTCATCCCCATGAAACTCTCTCTACTCTCATGAAACTCTTATCATCTCTCTCTTCATCAATACGGTGCCACATCAGCCTATTTAATGCCTATAAAATTCTGATGAAACCCCACTGAGACTGGCCTGAGACTAAGAATTGCATGGTGCAAACTAAGTGATGACGTGGATCGCTATGGGATTGCTTTAGTGACTTGTGGACCCTTCGATGACGTGGCTTCACGGAATCGCAGAGAAATATGGTAGTGGGGTTTTGCTTTATAAGAGTATAAGATTACTGTGGACTCATGATGTGATCCATTTCTTATGTTAGACATAATGCAGCCAAACGTCTCGCAGATGGATTTGTCATATGATCTGATTCCATCTGAGTTCCAGTACTAGTCTTGGAGATCAGGTTGATCTAGCTAGTATCTACAGAGAAATGTACAACAATATAACGAGTAGATCGAGTTTCGAAGCAGTACTTTGATTTAGCCCAGCTTCCATGCCTGACCCCCATGCATGCTGAACTTCTTGAGCCTGCCGTAGAACATGATGGCCATGAGCGTGAGCTTCCCTTCCCTGCTCCACTTGCCGGAGAAGCCAACCCACGCGTCCCTGCAGCTGCCGTCGGGCGTCACCTGCCTGCTGCAGCTGTACCCCGGTGCTGAATCCCACGTTGCCATACGCACTGCACGCATCACCATGTTGCATTGCTTCATTGTGAGCCCAGTGCAGTGCAAGAGATCATCTATTGCGCTTGGAGTTAATTGATTAATTAATAAACACCTGATGACTTCGATGACGATGTTGAGGACGCTGAAGTTGATTGGGTCGTGAGCAATCTGCCGCCGCTCGGTGATGCAGATGACGACGATGAAGATGGTAAGGCACGAGAGCGGCGACATGAGCAGCTTCTGCCAGATGCTAATACTGCTGCTGCTCTTGCTCTTGTCGTCGGGTTGTGCCTCATTTTGCTGCTGCTGCTGGTCTTCCATCGCTACGGGCAAAAATGTGGTGTAAGGCGGTAGATACCTGCAGAGGAAGTAAAGCATGAGCATAACCGAGTAAAATTATTTAAAGAAAAAAAAACTAGTAATAGTTTGTATGCTTGCTAGCTTAAACACAAGGTTTTAAATCTCTGGCTAAAGCTGTTTGAGAATGATTTACCTAAGTTTTCTCATGTACAATTTAGCTCTTAGCTGCCGCTATAACCCTGTTATAGCTTGTTTTGGGACATAGATAACTAAATGCCATAGCTGGCTATTTAAAACACTGCTTAAACATCATGTGTCATGATCATATAGTCATACGCATGACACGATGATAAGTTTCAAGTAAGGCTATATCATTTAGTATTAGTAGTAATATCAATACATATTGTTGGAACGTGATCAAACTATATTATAACAAATCGATATTTGGACGTGTTGGTGGACCATGAGCACATGCGCAACTAACTATGCATGAACTAGATAGCAGTGCCTGATGTCATATGTATAAATATAATATAATAAATAAATGTAGTGCACAAAACTTCCTAATTAACACTACCGACGATCTTGGATCTTCTATATATCGAATATCGATCGATGTATTTATGTACGTACTTTACTTACATCATGAGCACATAGAGCACGACGATGGCGGACGACACGGTGGCGAGGTCGACGACCATCTCGCCGGAGTGCCTGGAGTTGACGGACATGAAGAGCGCCGCAACGAGCTTCTGGAACGCGGTGAGCCCACGAAGCCCATCGGAGCCCCACTCCATGGCGCAGTAGAGCAGCAGCTGCACCGCCAGGAACACCGCCACGGTGAGAGCCAGGAACCATGTGCGGGCTCCAGGCAGCAGGTGGTCGTAGCCTATAGCGGCGGCAGCTGGTCCGCCGCCGCCGGGTCCTCCGTCCTTCAGCAGCTCGCGGATGTCTCGCCTCCTGGTGACCCTCTCGAGCGCTGTAATGGAGAGCCTGAGGAAGACGGGGAAGAGCGTGTTCCCGAGGAGGATGTGCGGCATGACGAGGAGGAGCATGCCCGGGAAGGACTTGAAGGACACCATCCCCTCGTTCGTTGGCACGAACCCACAGTTTGCGAACGTCGAGACGACCGTGAAGGCGGAGAAGGTTCTCAGGCTGATCCTCTTGCCAACCAGCACTGCTCTCGCGCTGCCGACCACGCTGAGGTAGATTAGTATGAGCGTGTAGCCGGCGAGGTGCACCACCAAGAGGTAGCCCAGCACGATGCACATTAGCAGCCTAGCCATGGATGCGAAATCCTTGTTGAACCCTGCTAGCTCCATTTGGACGGCGGCGGCCTGGGCTTCCATCTCCATGGGACGGCGACGGCGACTGTGCTCTAAGCTACTAGATGCCGGTGGCGGCCCATTAATATTACCATTGAGACTATTATTACGATGAGGTGTCTCTCTCTTCTTGATGAGCTTGGTGCAGGTGAAGTGGAGACCAAGCATGCTTGTGAACACCTCGCCTCCGAGGAGCATCAGGAGGGTCATGAGGAGGAGCTGGGAGTTGGAGAAGGATTCCATCTCGACGGCGACCATGCTGGAGACTGTCGTCGCTGACACGGACGTGAAGACCAGGTCGAGAGCCGAGGGCCTAGGAGACTGTCAGCATCAAGAAACCCAAGACGGAGATGGAAAGGAAGTACAAGAGGTGGACCCAGAACGGGTGCACATGGAAGAGCACAAAGTGGTAAAACTTGCGAGGACTACTACTGCTAGGGACGTGCAAAGGACCCATTTAATTTGTTGGCGCTATATTTCTGTGCTTAGTTTCTATGGACCGTTGCGTTTTGATTTATTTGTATTGTTGTGTATGAAGCGATCGACCAGAATTGTGCTATTTATACACGACGAGAGAGAGTGAGAGAGCGAGCAAACGAGAGTGAGTGGTGCGGTGGCTGCTTGGCGCTTCTGCATGTGTACGTGCGAATCCAAGGTTTATCATTGTTTTACTTATCATCATGTTGATTGTGCTCAATGCAACACTAGTGCACCTGCACTATGTGCATATCCATTGATGCAATTAATTTCAGTATGGCTTAAAAATTAGTAGGGAGTGCATGTTTCCGGGATCAAATCTCTAGTGCTCTCTGCGCGCGTCGACGTCACCAGTATTAAGTAGCAGCTACCTAAACAAAAAGCAACCGCCAACCAATGATATATATTGTATGTGTTAGGTGTTAGTGCCAAGTTGGGTCGCGGGCACTTGGTGGACCGCCGTTGGGCCGACGACATGGAAGTCAGAGACGCATCGACATCAGTTAGTCATGCTTGGCGAGGTAGGTGTGCACGAGGGTTTATCGGTTTGGTCCTCAAAATCGCGTGAAAAGATTAAGATGTCCAAAAGAGATGGTGAATTGGACTAATTCTAAAATTCTTTGCAATAATTAAACCCTACGATTAGCCCACTTCACCCCTTGTGCCTAAAAAGTGTTTCTATCGTTCTAAAGCACAAAAGTTTAGCAATCTATATTTCAATCCTACTTTAGCATGGCAATTCTATGAATGTAAATACAAGAATTGAATTGCTCAAAATAAATGCTTAAAGTAAAGAGAGAATGAGAAACGCGGAGATATTTTACCGAGCTATCGGAGGGTCGTCACTCCTCACTAGTCCTCGTTGGAGCACCCGCGCAAGGGTGTAGCTCCCCCTTGATCCGCGCAAGGATCAAGTGCTCTCTACGGGTTGATTCTTCAACACTCCGTCGCGGTGAATCACCCACAACCGCTCACAATGTGAGTTGGGTCATCCACAAGCTCCGCCGGATAATCACCAAGCTCCCAATCACCACCAAGCCGTCTAGGTGATGGCGATCATCAAGAGTAACAAGCACGAACTCCCACTTGACCACGACAAGCCTAATGAGAAGGGTGGATGCACACTTTGCTACTCTTACTTTCACTAATGAGGCCTCTCTCTTAGATTCTCATATCTCAATCACCTTACTAGTACCTTGCTCTTCTTGACACTCTCAAGGGTGTTTCTCAGCTGTTGGAATGAGCAAAAGTGATCTCTTGAGTGAATAGATAAAGTATTTATAATCCCTCATTTAAAACGAACCGTTATGTGCCACTGTGGGGTGACCGGACGCTCCGGTCAAGGTGACCGGATGCTCCGGTCAGTTCTCCCCGCAACCAAGCAGTTAAGTTGTGACCGGACTCTGGCCAGCGTCCGGTCATAAAAACTGCTCTCTGCAACCTTACTGATGTTGACCGGACTCTAGAACCCAGCTTCCGGTCACTTTGCTGCTCAGCGTCCGGTCAGCAGCCGGAACCTGGCCAGCGTCCGGTCAGCACTGACCGGACCCGTCCGATCAGGATTCTCCCTCTCTGGAACCTTACTGGAGTTGACCAGACTCTGGCACCCAGCGTCCGGTCACATTTCACTCAGTGTCCGGTCGCATCCAGACGACTTCACCTTGATCAAATGAACTGACCGGACTCTGCGCCAGCGTCCGGTCACACCAGAACCAGCGTCCGGTCAACATTTGACCCTCCATTCACTTCCAACTCGCAATCATATGTGAACGAAGTTTGCTCCAATTGATCTAAGGACTATTTTGGAGCTAACTAGTACTAGATTTGATAAGTGTACACCACACATAACCCACTAGACTCACCTAGGTCAAGCTACCCGTCCATACCGCCCTTAATAGTACGACCAAAGGAAAAACAAAGACCTAAACTACTCTAAGTGTCTCTTCAACTCCAAACGACACTTAGAACTAGTTCATCCTTAACCTTGTTGTCCATCCTTTGAAAACCGAAACGATTTCCATCGTAGGGGCATGACAACCATGATTGCCCAATCAATTGCCATTACCATGACCTAACTTAATTGCATCTGTAAAACACACGTTAGTCATAGTAATCTCGTATTGTCATTAATCACCGAAACTCAACTAGGGGCCTAGATGCTTTCACCACGGATGGGTGGTTTGGTGGCTTGGGCCTCAAAGCCATCAGGAGGAGGTTTGCTGGTTTGGGCCTCAAAAACAGGAGTGAATGGTTTGGTGGTTTCAGTCTCAAAATCATCAACGATGGGTTTAACTAGTTTGGGCCTCAAATTCATGGAGTGGTGGATCGGTGGACACGTGGTGGCATCTCGAAGCTTGCATCGACACCAAGCAAAGTAGAGAAGGCGTTGGGCTCGTCGGGTCGATGAAGTGAAACTTGGATGGTTTTAATTACCCCTAATGGGTATCTGGGCTAAGTGCTTCATGTAAGGGCAACTTGGGGGACATATATGAGAGATGGTGAAAGGTCCTAATGGCTAGAGGGGGGGTGAATAGACTATTAAAATTTCTACAACAACACTTAACAAAAGGATTAGACAATTATGAGGCGAAGCGAGTTTTGCGCTAGCCTACAAAAATGCAAGCTACCTATCACAATTCTAGTTTAGATAAAGTATATCCACACAATAGCTATATCACTACACTAATTTAGTGTGCTCTCAAAAGCTAACTAAAGAGCCACACTAACCAAACTAGCAAGCTCTCACAACTAGTTACACTAAAGAGCTTGACAACTAGTTTGCGGTAATGTAATGAGTAGGCAAGAAGGTTATACCACCGTGTAGATGTATGAACCAATCAATCACAAGTGTGGATAATAATGAAGACCAATCACCTCGGAATCAATGATGAACACAATGATTTTTTACCGAGGTTCACTTGCTTGCCGGCAAGCTAGACCTCGTTGTGGCGATTCACTCACTTGGAGCTTCACGCGCTAATTGGCATCACACGCCAAACCCTCAATAGGGTGCCGCACAACCAACACAAGATGAGGATCACACAAGCCACGAGCAATCCACTAGAGTACCTTTTGGTGCTCCGCTGGAGAAAGGTCAAGAACCCCTCACAATCACCACGATCGGAGCCGGAGACAATCACCACCCTCCGCTCAACGATCCTCGCTGCTCCAAGCCGTCTAGGTGGCGGCAACCACCAAGAGTAACAAGCGAATCCCGCAGCGAAACACGAACACCAAGTGCCTCTAGATGCAATCACTCAAGCAATCCACTTGGATCACTCCCAATCTCACAAAGATGTTTAATCTATGATGGAAATGAGTGGGAGGGCTTTGGCTAAGCTCACAAGGTTGCTATGTCAATGCAAATAGCCAAGAGGGTGAGCTTGAGCCGGCCATGGGGTTTAAATAGAAGCCCCCATGAAATAGAGTCGTTGTACCCCTTCACTGGGTAAAACGCGGGGTGACCGGACGCCGAGCCCCCAGCGTCCGGTCGCTCGCTGTTAGCCACGTGTACCGATTTCAACGGTCATCTGCCTTGACCGGACACTGCGCTGAAGTTGACCGGACACTGAACCCCCAGCGTCCGGTCGTTTACAGTAAGGTTCCAAAACCGACTTTTGCCGACCGGACGCGTCCGGTCATGCTTGACCGGACACAGCCCAGCGTCCGGTGCTTAACCCTAAGCACTGTGCATTCTGACAACTCGACCGGACGCACCACTTCAGCGTCCGGTCGCTGAGCGACCCAGCGTCCGGTCAGTAGACCAACGCCAGCGCCTTTGCGACCAACTCCATTTCATCTCTAACTTCTTCATCCTTGATCAAATGTGCCAACCACCAAGTGTAACACCTTGTGCACATGTGTTAGCGTATTTTCACAAACATTTTCAAGGGTGCTAGTTCTCCACTAGATCCTAAATGCATATGCAATGAATTAGAGCATCTAGTGGCACTTTGATAACCGCATTCCGATACGAGTTTCACCCCTCTTAATAGTACGGCTATCAATCCTAAATATGATCACACTCTCTAAGTGTCTCGATCACCAAAACAAAATAGCTCTTACAATTATACCTTTGCCTTGAGCTTTTTGTTTTACTCTTTCTTCTTTCCAAGTCGAAGCACTTGATCATCACCATGCCATCATCTTTATCATGCTATGATCTTCATTTGCTTCACCACTTGGAGTGTGCTACCTATCTCATGATCATTTGATAAACTAGGTTAGCACTTAGGGTTTCATCAATTCACCAAAACCAAACTAGAGCTTTCAGATAGCTAGTTGTGGAGACTAAGTCTTTGGAAGCCTTAGGTATTAGACTCTCATTTGTTAGGTTGATGAGCCTTTAGTTTAGGGCTAGGAAGAGAGGGAGAGACGAGTGGATCTTTGATTGAGCTTTTCGTCATTTAAGTTTTGAGATCTACTAGGAGTGACTTGTAATCATTCATTGTAATCAAGAGATCAAATTCATGCTTAACTTGTTCTTCTCCTCCCAATCTGCGTGGAAATAGGCCGTGTGATTTTCAACTCATGATTTTCATTAGGACTTCACAATGTCCTAAGGAAGATGATTTTCTTGCTCGATTCTTTGTGCTTGAAAATAGGTTATGTGGAACTTTCACACCTCGAGAGGTGAAAATCATCTTCTTTGTGTTTTCAAGGTGTTTTCCTGACTTTTCTTTACTTCCGCTTGGCCATTTGGGCTTTCCTAGCACTATCTCTATGCCATATAGCCTTGTCATGAGTACAGGGGCTTGAGTTTGCTAGAGGAGAGGAGATTTGGTGAAGATTAGGATAAAGCCAAGTTCTTAGATAAGAATTTTAATTGGCTCTCATTCATTCTTCTCTCGTCGCTGTTTTGGTCCTCTAGGAACTCTATGTATATTAAGGAAAGGAACAAGGTATATATAACTTGGGTTCTTCTTGCAGGTGCAAGCCATCTTATTAGTTATTACCTCCTCCAGAGTTTTTTTATTTTTTGCTCCTGGGGGACCCCTGTTTAATCTTTTCTTTATTTAATGAATTTGACACCTTCTCGTCCTGGTTAGTACAGAATATAAAGCACAAGATGTTGAAAATAATGAGTACATAGTGTTGGTAAAACATGCTGAACAACCTAGTCAGAGTCAGTATAAGGATGCTGAGCGCAGGCGAGCGTGAGTGCAAAATCCGAACCAAATGAAAATTGTGGCCACTAGGAATATAAGTTCTAATTATTTCTGGGTCATTGGATCGATTCAAAAATTTGATCACCCAATGAATTGGAATGTTATTTCATATAATTTGAGTGAGGTGAAAATTTAACTAGAATAATGTCTGACTATAGTTGGAGGATATAAGAGGAGGAGAAAATAGTCGCAAAAGTTTATTTGTTAGGAATAATTAGCATTATACATTGAACCATATTTTCTCAGCTAATGTCTATATGACATGGCATTATCATGGACACTACTATTACATAGTGTTTTCTAGTGGGACCGCCCTCAGGTTTTCTGTTCCGGGATAAACGAGCCATGCATGTTCCGTAGCAACACTGGCACAGGGGAGAATTTCATGCAAAGTTTTTGTCTTGTTCTGTTGCCACGAAACAATTCCTAACGGGTGATACAAAATAGGTGGTACGGTACGGTGCAATGCTATCAAAGGATTGATGACACATATGCCAAGGTTCTGTGCAGTTCTTGCATTTGCTCGCCACTCGTATCCCATCACTATATTCTTTGGAGATCTATTTTGTAAAATATCGATATATGGAAGATTAGAACGAGTCCTCAGAAGGGACGCGAACAGCTTGCTGCTAGTGGAACAGAAAGATATCGACCCTGCGTAATCCTAGGATGACCCTAGCGGGCCTTACCACCCCGCACAAGTAAAAAGAAAAAAAAACTTTCTCAAAGTTTTCTTAAACCCACACTCTCGTTCTCTATATTTTTTATCATCATTGGACATCTTCTCTATATCTTGTACACACACTTTACAGAATCAGCTCTGATTTCCATCTTTAGCTAGCAAGAAACTTGGAGCAGAGGATGCCTGGAGACCAAATTCTCTTTTCTTATTTACTATCAAATTTGCCCGTGCATTGTAACAGAAGAAAAAACTATCAAATGTTAATAGCAAAGAATGACAAAAAAAAAAAACACATATCTATTTATTTGGGTGTTTCACTCTGCCCCGAGACCCCGACGCAAAAAATTGGCAAGGCTGTGGGCAGAGGGTTTCTCACAGGAAGGGGATAGCAAATGTTCTTGTGTTCTTGAGATACTTTAATAAGTGTGACAATTTAAGAGATGACAATACTAAGTAATAAGTAATAAAACAAGCGTACAAAGACAGACCACCGCAATCAACAAGTGTTTCTGAATTAGATTTCACAGTTGACATCAAATAAAACTGTGGGAAAGCAAGTAGAAGATTCAGATCTGGTCATCTGGTGAAGAAAACAGCAGCGCTCGAAATTTGAAAGACCTCATAGTTGGGCATGAACCATATCAAACTATAACGGCTAATGTTTTTGTACAATGTAGTATCAGGAGGGTATTCAACAGGCTCCTCAAACAAACAAACAAAGCGCCGCATTACAAATATAAAACACGCACACAGTTACATTTTAAATGCTCCTCACCTGTCAGTTTACAAAAGAAGCAACGCAACGTCTTTTAATCATCTTTCTGATGTCTACTAGCACCAGGTAGATTACTAGTACCATTCAGTGCTGCATGGTACACGCGCTTCTCCGCCAGCCCAAGATTAGAAAGAATTA
The DNA here is from genome assembly GCA_904845875.1 of Miscanthus lutarioriparius. NCBI lineage: Eukaryota > Viridiplantae > Streptophyta > Magnoliopsida > Poales > Poaceae > Miscanthus > Miscanthus lutarioriparius. Next base: position 26,635 of record CAJGYO010000422.1, on the reverse strand, counting down.
AATTGCCCTGGAGAAAGAGAAGGTTATTATATGGTGGGATCATGAACATATTAATTTCATATTCAAAAAGGTGATCGGTCATTCTAGGGCTTATTATTGGAGGAAAGGCCCACGCTAGAACGAAACCCATGCCAAAAAAAAAACACTACGTACAAGCCCAAGAACCTTTTTTTAGGATTTTTTTTGTGAAAAGGACTTATTTTAGCAGCTGCAGCTGGTGCATAGGGAATAGTGTTGGGCAGGTGTGTGTTTGCAGCAGCCGCTGCAGGCCTACTCACTAAGGGCTGGAGAGAAGATTCACCTCATCAAATATATAAAGGAGCCAAGGGATCAAGAAAGGGCACTCTCCCTCACATTCCTTTTCCAAGCTTATCTTTCCTCCCCATATTGGCAATGGTTTTTCTGACAGCGGCGCCATCCTCTTTATAGGTAAGGAGAGGTCAATCATATTCTCCAGCCCTTGGTGGATACAAATATTACGAATAGGCTGTTGGGCCTTTGCATGGAGTGCTTTTAGACATGGGCTCAGTTTTAGTTTTAGCCTACCTCCATTGCTATCAGTTTTCTGACGTTATTTGCGTAGAGCTTAGGATCTTCCTTTTCTTGTTGAGAAGGATAGTATACAGGCAACCGAACCACCTCCATGTGATTTACAAATTGACAGAGCAGCAAAAACACATGGCGTGCCTGCAAGTTTTTGTAAGAGAAAAAATGAAAAAAAAATGTGTCAGAACTCAATGAATCAAGAAAAAAGAGCATATTATTGCCAATACAGAAATAAATGTAATAGCCAGCACAAAAGATAGACACAAAGTTGGTTAAGTGCCATATACTTAAGAAATTATATAGAAACCATGAATAAATGTTTGGATGTTCCATATGGAGAAGTGCTCTAGCATGGCAGTCTCACTATCTATCCTAAATAATAATGTATTTCTTTGACAATGTCCTTAGTGGCTTAATGTGATATCATGTGTGTAGTTTATTGAACTATCTAGAAGTTGTGGCAGTTAGGCACAACAAGGTCAAAATATTAGACAGTACTACCTTCATTCCAAATTGTAAGTCATTTTAACTTTTATAGATACATGTTTTTTACTATGTATCTAGAAACAGTATATATCCAAGTGCATAGCAAAAACTATGTATCTTTACAATTTCGAACGGATGGATTATTAGTTAAACAAACATGGACAGTACTATTGAACAAAAATAATAATGGCAAAGTTGGCAACATCCTAATCAAAGCCTGAATAAGAGCTTAAAAAATAGATAAAAACAAACTTCTCAAGCGTGGAACTCTTCACACAAGGTTTCACTAAATTGCTCAAGCACTCCTGTGTCTACTTTTAGGTTCTAAATTGACATAGTTAAGAAAGTGTAGATTTGCAATAAGTACTTACTCCATCCATGGAATCCCATGCTGGACTAAATCTCTTGTAAGGGTATTTCAAAATGACTGGCTGCACTGGTGCACTTGCAAGAAAGGCTCCGGTCTTAAATGGAAGAAGGTAATCCCCATTTGTAGTAGTTCCCTCTGAAAGAAATGGAAAGCGTAAGTCTATAATACAGGACAATCAAGTTTCTTGAAGAGACAAAACGAAGGAAAGGAAACAAGATTGCATAGAATAAGATTGCTAACTTTCCAACATGTATGTTGGAATAGAAAATGATGAAGCCAAATATATTTTGATCGCGTGATATAAATAAAGTAGAAACAGACTGGAGCACAAAATTGTGGGTGAACACTGAAAGGTAACAATGTTTATACATAGGCAATGGAACATGATTCTGAATTCCTGCTAATCCTGTAGCTCAAAATGGTTCTATTCAGCTATTCTCTCAGCAAAGCATGTTTTCATCATTACACTTTGAATAGTTATGTCCAGCTTCAAGACAATACAAAGTTTGCCCATGTGATAAGGGAGGATGACTAATTTAAAAGCACATAGGAAACAGCACCTTTTAAAGGATGGTGCTAATAACCCTTCAAAAATGATCATGACTCAGGAAATTGGCAACCATTAGATTAAATAAAGCATAGTTACAAGAAAAACTGGAAAATAAAATAAATGGTCATACACTAACCAGGGAACAACAACATCATTGGGGTATTCTTATCTTGACAAACCTCTCGGACCCTTTCAGTTACAGCACCTACATACAGTACAGAAAGTTCGGAAAGAAACAATGAATGAACAAAAACTACAGAACATTACAAGTCGTGAATATAATGCAATATTTGAAGTGTTAGTAAAAGAAGCCGTTGAATACTAACCAAATATTTTGAGGATGCTAACAATAATAAATAACTTTTATTTGGCTCGAAAAAACTAGCGCAAGTATAACTATTTCCAGGAATGTAGTCAATATATACCTGAGACACCTTTAGCATCTGAAGACTTCGATTCTCGTTGAACAAAAATGCATCCAAGACAATTGCTGCATTACACCAGAAAAGAAAAGTTAGTTTCAATATATTCTACATATATCATATGAAGATATAAATGAAACTAGCTAAGTCCATCTTCTAGCAGAATATATATATGAATAAGACACTACCAGAAATTAAGAAAGTATTAATAAGCACGAAAAAGGTACCTTATGAGACCAACAAGTGGCAACCTGGACACTGACTCCTATAATAAGGATGCATTTAAGCATTGATAGGACACATACAAAGCTAGAATACATTGATTTGTAAAGTTTGAATAAGTTATGTGGAGCAACAAATAAGTACCTTAGCAACAAAACTTGGAAAGGATGCTGACATGTGATAAAGAATATCCACATAAGACACATGATTAGATACAATTGCCCCTGGCCTTTGGGATTCTTCAGATTGGTCCTGATTTACATCCTGAAAAAATGTACACCAAGATGACAGGGAACCAGGGAACAAAATTTATAGTTCAAGTCACATGGGCAGAACAGCAGTAATCTCACGGAAGTTATATGATGCATTACGTGCAGAAGAAATCATTGCCATTACTGAAGTACAATCCGAATTCGTTGAGTGCTTTAAGGCACCAAACGTCTCTATTGCTAGTTATCGCAAATTGAATTGAGCACTAAGATATTTTTATGAAAGGGTAGGGGCACAGGAATTGGCAGTCATTGTCCTAAAGTGAGAATATGTAGCATCCAGATTCTGGATTTGTGACTAATACAACACAGTATGATGCCAAGTTCCAGCCACTTATTAAGGGTTTCGTAGTAGAAATATCAGACAACTGCATACTGACAATAAACCTGCCTCGAGGATTTGAAAGCATCTAATAAAGCAGGGGAACACAAGTCACATAACATCAATCTAACTTATCTTCAATCTATCTGAACAAGCAAAACAAACCACCATGCATACGAATTTTATTAGCTACATATATCCAAGTTTCCCTATGCTAATTTAAGCCAATTAGTGGCACTCAGCAAATCACTTCCACAGCAGTAAGTAAGAATGGAAGCACATCAACATTGCCCACAGACAAAGAGGAAAACAGAGAAAAAATATCTCTGTAATTTACAATAGCATAAATGCCTAAGAGTGCATACAGGACTTCAAAAAATAATTCCATCATCAGGAAACGAATAGATATCTAAATGTAATCAATACAATTACTCTACATGCTCTAGCCAAGAAAAGGTTAACTCGGACCCTATTTCTTGCCGATCCATAGTTGCATCAGCATCATAAACGTTGCTGCAGATGCATTCCAGAGGAAGTGAGTAACACTGACCTTAGTGTCGCTGTCACTCTACTTCCTACAACCCATCAACCTTGGTGCTCTAGGACCAAATACAGTAGGAGTACTTTTGAAGCAACACAGAACCAAAACGCTGAGATTATTCAGTACAGGCATGACACCGGAACTAACCTCAGCATTGGGGAATCTCCTGTGGGTCTCGCGGATCCAGTAGAACCCGAAGACGAAGAGCATCGCCCGCGAGAGCGCGCACCCGGACCGCAGCACCGCCTTCCTCCTCCACCCCGCCAGCCTCGGGCGCCCCTCATCCGCATCCACGAACAGCGTGCACGCGCGGCACACCAAGTAGTAGAGCAGGAGCACGAGCATCCCCGCGACGAAGCGGAGCGGGAGGAGCACCGCGGCGGCCAGCGCCAGCCGCGCCGCCTGCGCCGCGGGCAGCGGGCCGCGGCCCATGGTCCCGTACGCGTCCCGGCGCGCGTAGGGGGCGTACCTGGCGTCCAGCTCCTCCGCTGTCTCACCCGCCGCGGCCGTGGAGGTGGAGCCGTCGTCGTCGGAGAGGAGCGGGTGCACGGCGGCGCTGGCGTCGGGGCGCGAGCGCGGCGCGTCGGCGGTGTCGAGGGCCATTGCGCGCGGGCGCGCGCCGCGGGGCCGAGCGCCGGGCGGGCTGGATCGGCGCGGCGAGACGAGGGGAGCGCGTGTTTGTGACGAGGACCCTGTCTGGTCGGCGCTGGGCGCTGCGTCCGGACGGAGGGGGGTGATGTCTGATGAGGAGAGCTGAGGCGGGGGCGTGGCGTGGGATCTGGATCGGACGGCGACGGGGGAAGGCAGCCGTGTGGGCTATGCTAATCTGAGATTACGAACGATGGGGTGTCCACGACGGAAAGGAATTGAACTTGCAGAGTTGGACGGGACTCCATCCAATTTCATGCGCGTGAAAGGTGATGCACGTCGCCGCCACCTCTCGCTCTGCCCGCACGGCAAGCCAAGGGTAAGGAACGGACGGCGGCGTGCTGGCTTGCGGGCGCGGCAGATGCATATTGTATTGCTTCCGATGTGTTGCTGTACAAAACATTTCACCGTTACGATTTTATCCGAGAAATGCTAAACAACGCTCGATTGTTTTGCTTGCCGGTGGCGTACGATTTTCTGGGCGCTGGATTTGCTCAGCTCCTCTTCTTCTCTAAATCCGACGGCTCTCTCTCCGGCGGGAGGTGGTGTTAGGGTTCGGGCGGCGGTGGAGGCGGCGGGTCAGGTCGGGGCAAGGGCACCTATGCCTATGACGGCGGCGGGATGAGGGGGGAGAAGGAGGCCACTGTAGGCAGCGATACCCTACCACACTGTGGCGGGGCGGTGGGCGGCAGCCGCGCATCGAAAGGAGGAAGAAGACGTGGAGAGGAAAATCGAGTGTCAGGGGGCTTAGAACACTCGATTACTAGGTAGGCATATCCTTTTATCCACGGAGAGGAGAATAATGGCGGGCCTTGGGTTTAGACTAATGACTCTGTCTAGCGGTGAAAACTACCTATTAGAGTAGTTTCAATGTATACTTTTATAGGTAATTTTAAGGTGAGAGATTGTAATTTAGACTCAATCCTTACAATGCACAATTTTCATTTTTATACCAATTTTTATTTTTTAAAGGAGATTATACCAATTTATGGAGGAAAAATTTAACGAACCCTTGTTTGCACCACAAACCGAGAACAATCATCCACGGCAAACTAACCGCGTGGCCTAATATGCTGCTACATCTCACTGAACTTCACATGAACTCCATAACATATAATTAGCAAAAAGAACAATTAAGTTAGACATTTAAAGAAAATATTTTGAGCAGACTAGCAGTACTAAAGTTGTGAAAATAAGAGACAAATCAAGAAGGATAAATAAAATAAAGATTATCGGAGCTCGATTGGAAGTGTGTGGTCATGAGAGTTGGCTGTAGCCAACCTGGATTGAGTTCAATCCACGAGTGACCAGGGCTTGGGGATGGAGCTACTGGAGGTTGTTGTTGGGTGGGAGATGGACACATATCGATCGCGTGTGGCTCCTTTGTTTTACGTGAAGCCGTCGGAAGAACGCAAGAGCGCCCTTGGAGTTTATTTCCAATCGCATGAGCGTGTTCGGGGAATTTACTGTAGAAGGAATCTTAATCTTGGTCCGTCGTACGTGGACTCTTACTAAACTCGTAGGCCTTAGCAGGGCTATATATACGTGGGAGCTCTATATTATAATTACCAATGGCCCTGTTCGCTTCGCTAAAAAAACAAGCCGAAACATCGTTCCCGCTGATTTGTTATGAGAGAAAAACACTCTTCCACCTGAAAAAACAAGCTGAAAAGTATGGATTATAAAAAAAGCGAACATGGCCAATATTCACATAAATAAAGAATAGTCTCTGTCTATTTATTCTTTTACTTTAATCTACTGTATTGATCATGAGAGACGGAGAGAGGAATGTCCTGACCGCTGACGACGTGTTTTATAACACGTTCTCGGTACGAAAAGCTCTGCGTCGACATTGCCGTTGAAGTCACCGTCGACTCAACACCGATGCTTCATGCCGAGGTGTCTACTATGACTACTTCGATGACCTCAACCAGGCCCGACCCTGCGGGGGTTCGAGCTGGGCCGCCGCACTGGGCCCTCGAGGCCAGGGGGCCAACCCCAAATGTGCAAGTAGAAGTAGTATTCTGTCTATGGCCCATAGGAACAACTGAACCAGGCATACTGACTCCGCGTCGATTCTGCTCGCCTTCCGCGTTCCCGTGCCCTTCCGCCGCGTGGCCGCGACTCTGCCTTCCTGCGCGAGTGAGCGACTCGCCGACTCCCGTGCGAGGCTGCGAGCAGCGAGCGATCCCATGCATCTTGGTGATCTCGAGTGCAAGGGGCCGCTGGCCGGCGGCATCTACTTCCGTCTGTTCCTGGCTTCCTGGTCTTTGTATACGGAGATAAGAATTAAGAAACTAGCCCTAAGCGGCTAAGCTCCCCTAATCAATATTTGCTCTTGTCCCCAATCTTTATTCTTTACTTCTTTAGATTTGGGATTTAGGAGTCCCATATGGTGCAACAACCATGTTGAATTTAGTATGACATATTTTTTAATTACTTACTACTTTTCTAAATTGACAGTGAACTCACGTTGCCCAAAAAGCATGCATAAAATGAGAAAAGAATAAAGAAGAGAAGGATAGAGGGCTTGATAGAATCACAAAGAGAATCTATTGAAAAAAAAATTAGGAGTAATACAAGCACTACAAGAAATCCAGATGAGTGGGCAATAGTTGTTGTGGATGAAATTGATATTGAAGCCATCATCAATGACTTCGCAGCAGTAAATGTTAGAAGAAAAATTTAAGATAAGATAAAATTTATAACTAGTTTCATAAGAATGATTAGTATGCATTATATTTATTAGAAACATCACTATATTATTAGAGTTGTATTAAAGGACCCATCTTTATAGCTTACAGGACCGGGCCTGACCTTAACATCCCCGACGTTGCACCTACCTACATCTACAGAGGCCGGTACATTGATGTCCACCTCCATGACGGCGATGTTGTTGATGAACCAATCTGCGTCGACTCATCGTCACGCCGGTAGGTCAACACGGCCTAGCCGAACTGTCCCATGCGACAGCCTTCACTTTTCGAACTCAAGAGCCGAAGGTACATACTCTAATTTTTTAAAAAGTAGATTAGATTGAATGTGTTCTAATCTACTAGATGCCGAGAAATTTTAAAACCAAGTATCAGGCTTGAATGCCAAATCAGGGCATAGATAGATCTAGAGAAAAATCTGTCGGCATCAAAAATCGATGGGGCACCATGGTCCCAAGCTGCATGCGAATACCAGCACCGTCCGCCCGCTTGCATGCGTGCCGACGTGCACCGCCGCCCGCCAGCACCCGAGCCGCCGCGCATCGCCATCCGCTCGCCCGCACGTGAGCCAACGCCCCCTGCCCCCTGCCGCCTACCGCCACTAAACTTTGCCGACCGAACGCGGCTATTCTGGGCCTGGTTCAGATGATGGTTGGAAATCAGTATTTGATACTATAGTATTTTTGTTTGTATTTGACAATTATTGTCTAATCATGGCTTAACTAAGCTTAAAAGATTCGTCTCGTAATTTACAATCAAACTGTGTAATTAGTTATTTTTTTTATCTATATTTAATACTCCATGCATGTGTCCAAAGATTTGATGTGATGGAGAGAGAGTGAAAAAACTTAGAATCTAAATAAGGCCCTGCATATACACATCTAGGGTTATTTAAAAAAAATATAAAATTAAAGAAAAGAAAGAAAAAGAGGAGTCACATCCGCAAACGCAACGTTGATGGCTGCACACCAGTATCAAAGTGCTCTACGAAGGAGTGCTGGACGGACGGCATTGGCATGAAGTCATGCCCCGTAAGCCAAATCGCCGGCTTGCTGCAAGATCGCTCGCTCGCCGCTCCTGCTTCCTGCAGCTAGCAGGTCGTGGCAGACACACGGTGTCACGCACATCACCGCAATCTTCTCGAGCATCACAGCCTGCAGCTGCACTGTCCCGTTGCCACGCGGTCACCCGAGGCCATAAGCCCATCGCGTCATCCCGTATGAACACACGTATTGAATACCGCTCGCGTCTCGCCCGAAGCTACGCATACTGCTGATGCACAGTCCCTATATAGCTGTCGGTAGCACGCCACCGACGGTTGGGGCTTCATGCAGAAGCAGCTAGTAATGAATTGCCGAATTGGCCGGGCTATGGGAGAAAATTGAGAAATCCAGAAAATAAGAAAGGGCTCGTGTTAATCTGAATTTTTTACGTTACATCCATGAATCCTGCAGATTCAGTGTAGAACATGTCCCGTGCTTTTCTGGAAATTATGGAATAGCTCCACAGAAATTTTAGTTTTTACTGTAGTTTTCTGAATAATCAACCCCAGACACTCTGTTTATGCATATTTATTGTATTTCTTATACCTGTATGTATGTATAAGAGCGTGCATAACTGCATATATACACATTAAATCTGAAGTTTAATGGGTGGTGTTTCTACCTTTATATTTTCTGAATCATGTACATAGTAGATTAATTCTGAAAAAAATTCTACACTTTAAATTTAATTCTGAAAAAGGTTAGTGCGATCATGTTACGAATTGTATGCCATGTAATTGCAAGAATAAAATCTCGAATGATTACACTAAAAACATGGTATAAAGTATATGGGCTCTTTGAATCCTGCAGACCTTAGACTTATTCCCCCTCAAGAGGCTCATATCTGTTTTCTTTCCTAGCATTTTTTCCTAGCAGTGAATAATTTTTGGATGAGTGAATGCATTGTACGGTATTAATTCTGAAAATAGCGTGTACCATGATAAGATCCTTAAAATGATATGATGCTTTTAAGAATATTTTGCATAACCATCCACTATCTTTTTGCACCTTTCTACTTGTTTACATGTAGTAAACTTATATGTACATGGTCCAATTTATATTAATATGCATACCTTAAAGAAAGAAAAAATATCCTGAAATTACTCTGAATAGTTGAGAATTATTTGTTATGGTCATTATTAAATCCATGTATGATATTTTACTACCATTGAAGTGTAGTGAATTTAGGATATATATCTCCTAATTGCTCTCTAGAATGAGTATATGGCCGAGAGAAATAACAAATGTATCGTGGGACTCACTGCACGAGAAAAAATCCCAAATTATGACTATAGAATATCATATTGCATTGAAAGTTGAATTTTCAAGCTTGTATGCCTATGGATTGAGGTATAATGCTGCTATATAAACAATAGCTTAAAGCTTTGTATTAAATGTCTAGAAGACAAGATGGTAAATAAGATTTTATCAATGAATATTCTCAAATAAATGTCTCTTGTGTATAGAATATCAAAGAGCAATGCAATACATGAAGTATTTAAACTTATCATCAGAAATTACTCAAATAGAAATTGAGTTGGAATTTTTAGACAACTTTATAAACTAGGATATTGTTAGCTTGCATATGTTACACCCCTTGAAGCCTTGTGACTGTATATCATAACTATTGAATAAAGCATGAAGCTACCGCCTGTCATGTATGGAAGTAAAGACATGCGAGAATGGATACTATTTAGAATATTTAAGGGTTTTTTTTAAGAAAAACTTGAATCATGTGTTTATATATTTGTTTTGTCATTGAAATTACTATCCTAAAATATTAGTAGTAGCGTTGGTGCATTAAGTTTTAATTCCCGCTAAATTAAGTGGCTCTCGTATACTCATAGAAGAGTTAATGGTTAATCTATTGGCTTGAAGACTAATGTGAAGCATTTAATATTCTTACTTGCAATTTTTACTTGCAGTAATATATGTTAATCTTGCATGGAATGAATTATGTTTCACATATAAATAATTGCTTATTGCCTATCTAAATAGATTTTGCATTAATTTTATCCACAAAGAAGCCTCAATTAACAATGAAGGTCATAGTTCTTTGTGCACCACTACCATATAGGTAGAAGGGAAATTGAATTTCCTAGAAGCACGTGAACAATTGGACTATACTGGCTTATATTAACTGATCTTAGAAAGATCAATTTAGCAAAGAAATAGTATAATCCATAAACTAAGTATTTAATACTTCAGCCCAGAAACTAGAAGTTTATGTCCTACCCTGAATCTATTGTTATACACTAAATAGTATATTTGATATGTGAATTTCATGTCAAAACCAATGAATAATAGAAATATGATTGGATTCTATAGAACATTTGAAATGATTATTCATAGATGCATAAAGCTTATTACTACATGAAATAATTATGGCATGAAAAGGGGGAGGAATTTCGGGTAGAGGCATAAGAAAATATGGGTAATATATATTTAATAGGCATAGCCTTCCTAAATCTATTTTAAGTGCATGTATTGTGACTTGAAGTCCTAGCCGTGTCCCTTACAAGCCGAGTTAACTTTTACTACATTGCACTAATTACAAGTAAGCTTGTAGCTTTGTATTTTGTTGTTATCTATTACGTTGGATTGAATACCAATATTCCACATTACACATGAATGTATATCACTATGTTGTGCACTCTCGTCGAGCTACAACAATCTCTATTCCTGCATGGATATTAGCATAGAAGCTATATTCGTAGCTTGTAGCTACTACTTTTTTCCTCTCATAATTAAATTGGCTAGCTAGCATGCTAGTTCTCGTTGAACTAAGGAATATTTTGCTTTCAATGCGTTGAATGCATAAGCAATATATTGGTCTATGGTCAAGTAGCCTAAGATCAGGGGGAGTTGGTTAATCTGAAATTAGCTAAATGGAGAAGTGACCCAATTGATGGGATGAATAATTGTAGAATGAAGATGATGGATAACACACTTAAAAGTTTTAGGGTTTTTGAAGAAATGGCATTTGGGGAATTTTGTATTAATGGCAATTAGAAACTTCTAGAAGAAATTCTATGTGATTTTGAATGTTGCGTATTTTATACATTTAAAGTATATGGTCTATTTTTTAATATATGAGTACTTGGATCATTTTTTTGGGCTAAAGAATAAAGAAGCTAGATAATAAAATAGTTTTATGAACTATGATATGTGCAAATCAGGGGCAGAATATCCCTAGGTTTGTAGGAATGCTGAACATTCTTAAGTGTACTTTATGTATTCTAGCTCACTGCATTTAATAAATAATAACCCCCGTGTTTAAATATGTGCATGAATATTTCACATTAAACTCCATCATAGTATACATGAATGGGCCTCCACATGTAGTTGGAGATACATGAATTTGAATTATTTTAAGCCCATAATAGGGGATATCTTTTGAAGTATGCTATTAAAGATCTAATATTATCATTAGGGGGAGAGAAAGTCTATTTTGAATGCCAAATATTATTTTCATAGAAGGAAAATGATTTTAAGAGAAAAAATATTCCTTGAAACTTGAAGCAGGAATAGTATCACGCAGTAAATCAAACAATAGTTTGACAAATACTTTTGTGAATCATGAAGCGGAGCATATGCCAGATATTTTAAAAAAATAAGAGGATTAACTTGAAGTTATAAACCAGAAGTTGTGTTTACTAGTAGTAAACTAAGTATTGTATACTATTAAGCTAAAATCTACGGGGACGCCTGTGGATTCTAGTTTAATATATACTTGTAAAATGAAATAAGAACAAACTCCTCTATTCTCATGAAGAAAATAACTCATGAAGAACGTTAAGCACCTCATGAAGAGGATCATCATGAAGATAAAATCCAACACACTAAGCGCATGTATCATAGTGTTGGGTACGCAGAATAATAAATTATCTCTTGTTTAGAAAATGACAAAGAGATAGAAGAAACTCACATTGTGAGAATATTAGGAGAAAATAATAGTTGTCGACAACGCTACCTCTATAATTGCAAATGTTTCTATTACGAGAACCCGGGTCCGGAAAACAAAGTCCATAGCAAAGTCGCTTGGAGCATATGCTAGATATTTAAAAAAAAAGAGGATTAACTTGAAGTTATAAACCAGAAGTTGTGTTTACTAGTAGTAAACTAAGTATTGTATACTATTAAGCTAAAATCTACGGGGACACCTGTGGATTCTAGTTTAATATATACTTGTCAAATGAAATAAGAACAAACTCCTCTATTCTCATGAAGAAAATAACTCATGAAGAAGGTTAAGCACCTCATGAAGAGGATCATCATGAAGATGAAATCCAACACACTAAGCGCGTATCATAGTGTTGGGTACGCAGAAATAATAAATTATCTCTTGTTAGGAAAATGACAAAGAGATAGAAGAATCTCACATTGTGAAAATATTAGAAGAAAATAATAGTTGTGCGACAACGCTACCTCTATAATTGCAAATGTTTCTCTTACGAGAACCCGGGTCCGGAAAACAAAGTCCATAGCAAAGCTTGTTGTGGCGATTATATCGGAGTAAATGAAGAAAGCAATTGAGGTTGAATCTCCTACTAAGAAGAAATAAATGTTCTGCTATGTCTCTGGCAAGTGAAATGAATGAATATAAAGTTAGTAAATGGATTCTGAAAATCCATATAGTTCCTGAAGAATAGAAATCAAAACATATGGAAATTAAATCTCATACTAAGTATTAAGAAGTTTAAGGCAGGATATATTCCTGTATGAATATTGAAGTCTTAAGAAGAGCATATCATAGAAGAAAAAGCGTCATCGAACAACTTTGTAGTGAATAGTGCTGTCTTATTGTGTATATTACATAATAATCTCTCATGCAGTAGATAATATATCTCACAGAAGAGAAGTGTTATTCAATAAGAATAAGAACATCCTTGAAGGAATTAATCCATGAAGGATTTACCAGTCGATTCTTGACTATATAAACACCATTGATCCCTGAAGTGAATATGGACCCGAGAGAAAGCAATGAGGAATCATAATAAACACCATGAAGGTGCCATACAAACACTTAGAAAGTGTATATTGTAAAGCTAGCAGTGAAGTGTTTATATCCTCTAAATATCATAGAAGGTATAAGAATAATGGTGACTTTGACAATTGAATTATCCCCTAAATGCCAAATACAAGATTGGATTTATTATTTAGTAGTACAATCAAAATCTCAAAGATTTGTAGAACATATAATTTGAAAATCCACTAAAGAAGAATTATAAGTATTCAAACTCTAGTATAAGTTTGATGCACTGTCTAGAAGATATTGAATATTGTAAACTATTTACCCCATAATCCTTCGAAAGGATTTATTATCCTGAAGGATAAATTTTATTTGTTTTGCACAACTAATGAGTGGTCATTTATGCATGAAGCATATTGCTCTTATTTACTCATATTATAATTCATAGAAGAATTGTGAGCCAATATTTTGAAAAATATCGTACTATGGTACTGCATACCATCATTAAGCACACATTTATGAAAAGTGTGGTTTGAACAATGATGTTCAAAGGATGGCTTTATGATGGGGGCAATTTGATTGAATCTACCTTGAAGGTAGTTAAAACCACTTGAATTACAAAGATCAAGTAGATCATATTTGCTATAACATTGAAGTTTATGCATTTATCATGAAGATAAATATCTATTCATGATGAATAGAATATCCTAAAGAATGAATGACCAAAAAGGTTAACTGTTCTACTCTTTTTTTCTATGTGAGTTTTTATTTGAAGGTTTCTCACACAAGGTTTTTAATGAGACAACATGTGCAATGCAATTAACGAATGTGATATACTCTTTTCTCCAAGAACCATTTTTTCCCACTGGGTTTTCGGATGGAGTTTTTAACGAGGCATGTGCATATCGTGGTAATCGTCCAATGGAGAGTGTTGTAAAACATATGGACTTTATCCTAGAAGAAAAGGAGAAGGAGGAATCATAATCCTGGTCCGTTTGTATGTGGGCTCTTACTAAACTCTTAGGCCTATGTTATAATTATCAATATTCAGAGAAATAAAGAATAGTCTTCCTATCTTGTGTCTATTTATTCTTCTACTTTCATCTACTATATTGATCATGAGAGACGGAGAGGGGAAGGTCCAAACCGCTGACGACGTGTTTTACAACAGGTAGCAGAGTCGCGGAGGCCGACATGGTGGTGGCGTGGCGACCTTAGAGTGGAGTGGCAACGGTCGACGAGGCGATTCTTGGCTTCTCTCGTTAGGCGTCGGGAGTCGGGGGCGGTGCGATCGAGTCTGGTCGCTGGTGGAAATCATAAGAATGTCCATAGTTCTTTTCCCAGTGTTCACTTGTGGGCCTAAAAAGTAGAGGGGGTATACTGGGCCAACGACTAGGGCCTAGCTAGGCCCTAGAATCCAATAGTAATTCTAAAAGACTCTCTATATCAGAGATTTTGGTGCAAAAATACCCTTCAACATCTTCTTTATTTGGTTATCTAAATATTGCTATCTTTTATCGCTAGCCAAAAATAGAAATTGAGAATAACTCTCGAGAGTGCAAATAAGATATAGTAGAAAAATTTGTTAAAGATTGAAAAGATATAGAAAATGATATTTATGCAAATGACTCTTCAAATGATAATTAGAGAGTGAGTTTAGAAAGAACTTTTTAGAGATGTTCTTAGGTCCAAGACCCCTTGCATTGTGACCTAGAGCTCGTGACTAGGAGCGTCGCTGCCGCCTCCACCACTGCTGGTCCCCCTCCCCCCCTCCGGCATATCACAGGAGGCCGAAGGGAGTGGGGATCCATCGTTTTTAATAAGTTTTTCCAATAGATCGAGTTCTTAAGGTTAGGGTCTCTCCATGTTAAGTTTCTTTGTTTTGAAGATTTATCTCCTCTCCGGCGACGGCGAGAGGGCAGGGTGGAATCATTTTCTCCGTGGCGTCTTCTGTTGAAGATGAGGGCGACAACTACGGCATTGGCATCCACCGGGGAGGGATGGGACATGACCACTTGCTAACAAAGCCAGAGCACGGCCCTATTAGGATCAGCAGACATGCACCCAGCATGGAGCTGTCCCTGGCGCCGTCTACCATGTCAAGAGGGCTCGCTCAGAGGAAAAAGAAGACCCGACACCTTCGAAAGGACCTTCGTCTCTGGTTTTTCTTCTTTCTCCCATCTATAATCCCTGCTTCCCCTTGGTCTATAAAAGGGAAGGCAGGGCACCCCTCTAAGGGGATGGATCGATTCAACACACCACGCATCTCATCACACATAGCTAAGCAGCAACTAAGCTCTCAGCGCCCTTTCAACCTTTCCATCAGAGACTTGGGACCTGTCCCTCTCTCGCCCATTTGTAACCTCTACTACGAACCTTTCAGTACTAATAACACGAGCAACAGTTGTAAACTAGACGTAGGGATATTTTGCCCAAACCAGTATAAATCTTATGTCTTTTAGTACACCATCTAGGTCCAACGTGCAATAATACAAATTTACTTGTTGGTGTTTCTCGAAACACCGACAGTTGGCGTGTCAGGTAGGGCACCTTTGCACGTTCCAACTTTAACATCAGGCCACTGATGGCTAGCCACAGAATCAGCTGGGTCATGGGCGCACACATGCGCTTCGGTGACCTGGACTTCATCGTCACGGTGGGAGAAGAGTTGGCATTGGCTCACGCCGCCATCCAACCTCTCCCCTCCATCGGCCTCAACTATGGGAGCCTTGAGCGCTAGCTTGGTGTCTCTCTAGGACCACCGCCATCTAGGGAGGACCTGCGATGCCTCACCCTCTCTTGGAACACACCCACAGGCGCCTCGGCAATTGCTTCCATTCGGTCTCCATAGCAGCCTGGCGACCGTTAGCCACCTTGTGGCACAAAGCGCATGATCCCATCCCCACGAATACTTGAGTTCATGGGGTGATCGAACACGTCGTGGAATCTTTCCATGATCTCCTGATAGAGGAGATAGGGTCACCCTCTGGCTGTAACTCTAGCAGGGGAAGCCATCACCCCTCTCATGAATGCTTCATGGAGGGTACCCCCGAGGGGCACGTCGAAAGCATCCATGATGGGGAGGCTACTCCAACAAACGACCTCAGCGACGAGGCCGAGAGGGAGACAGCGGCCCCGCCACGCATGCCGGTGGAAGCTGACTAAAAACCCGACAGCGAGAGATCGAGGAAGCGTGACTCTAGCTCGGCGGGAATCGCGAGCTCGACCCGAGATAGAGCGCCGTGGAGACGGTGGGCGCTCACACGCCATGGCCCGTGACGTGAACCGGAGGATCATCGCAGATAATGAAGCCCTCCCTTGCTTTGCCCGGGCAAGCCAGAACATCACCGTCGTAGTGGCCTTACTCCATGGCCTTCCAGAGGCCACGACGCTGGAGGATTGTTAGGCCCACCGTGAGATTCGCCTGGCCGCTTGGCGTCGCGGCGGCGTGGGCCGAGAGCTTGTTATCTCGATGGCGCGAGCTCGATGCCGCCCGATTGCACGCTCTCGAAACGCCCTAGCGAGGGACGCGTCGGTCCACCAGAACCACAAGGAAGTAAGCGGCACACATGGTCTCAACACGTTAGCGTCTTGGCATAAACCGTGGCGCACGCAACACCCTCGGCGCCCATAGAACGCGCCCTCTGATGACGCAAGAGAGGGAACCAGACCTGGCTATCACCCTCGTCATGGCGGACGCTATGACAGCAGCGAGGACCGAAGCCCGAGCCCTGGCCTGCCAGAGCCTTAGGCCTTCGGCCGACACATCCTCAACGCTGCCTTTTCGCCAAGGAACTGGCCACCAACCAACATCCCAAAGTACTCTGGGGAGACAAACCCCGGACTATGGCTCGACGACTATCGGCTTGCCTACCAAGCTGGTGGTGCGGATAATGACGACTTTATTATTCACAACCTTCCACTATTCTTGGCCCATTCGGCACGAGTGTGGTTAGAACACCTGCCATCCAATGGAATCCAGTTAGGCGGATCTGAAGGAGATCTTTGTGGAGAACTTCGGGGCACATACAAGTGCCACAAGGGAACCAATGGACCTCAAGAACTACCGACAGAAGGCTGGTGAAACCCTCCGTGGGTACATCTGGCGCTTCTCGTGATAGTGCAATGACTTTTCTAACATCGCCGACGCCGACGTTATAGGATCCTTCCTATCCGAGACCACATGCGCAGTCTCTCGGTTCATAAGCCGACGCAAGGGCCCGTGAACCACCAAGGAACTCTGGACATTGCCACCGATACGCCTCTAGAGAAGAAGCGGTCGAGCGATCTTGATTGTCTCGAAGGCAAGGCAAGGTGGGACGAGGACGCCGGCGAAGGCGCCTCCAATCGTTCTGCCAAAAGGAAGAATAAGAAGCAATGGCATGAGGGCTCACTCGTGGCCGCTGCTGACTGCAAGGGTGGTCGAAAGCCCACGGAGGGCACTCCAAACTATTTTGAAAAAATTACTCGAGGGGCCATGCCCAAGCCATGCCTTCTGGTCAAACATCTCAGACAAGGGCTGTAGCCTCATGAGGCGGTTCTTGTCGAGGCTCCAACAAAGGAGAGCACGGGAAGGACCCTGACCCCACCACGGATGACACTGAGGGGAAGGACGGTGGCTTTCCAACACCGGACGGTTGCCTCATGATCTTCGGAGGATCGGCGCCTCGACTCAAAGCGTCGTCGGAAGGTCATGCACGCCGTGAGGTCTATCTGACCGAACCAAGCCACACCTTTTTCTCCGGTGGTCGAGTCTCACCGTAACCTTCGATCGACCGACCACCCAGAAAGTGTCCCGCATCCGGGGAGATATCTGCTCATGGTTGACCCGATCGTTGGCACGAAGCAGCTCACCAAAATACTGATGTATGGAGGCAGCGGCCTCAACATCATGTATGCCAAGACGCTCGACGAAATGGGCATCGACCGGACACACGTCCATGGCCCAACGGAGCACCTTTCCATGGCATCGTGCTCGGAAAGCGCCATGCCATTTGAGGCGAATCGATCTTCCCATTACCTTTGAGGATCCGTGGAATTATAGGGCGGAAACCCTCACCTTCGAGGTGGTTGGGTTCCCCGGAACCTACCATGCCATCCTGGGACGTCCATGCTATGCAAGGTTCATGGCCGTCCCCAACTATACCTACCTCAAGCTAAAGATACCGGGCCTGGCGAGGTCATCACCGTCGGCACCTCCTTCCAGTAGCGCCTATGAGTGCGAGGTCGAGTGTTACGATCACGCCGCAACAATCATCGCCCGGAGAGCTTCCGCCGCCATCAAGAAGGACGTCACCAAAGAAGCACCCAACCCCAAGAAGTCAATGGGGTCTTTCGAGCTGTGGAGGACTCGAGGAAGTCCTCATAGGTCCCGAGAGCACCGAGGGAGAAACGATGCACATTGGTACCACGCTCTCCTCCAAATAGTAAAGCGTGATCGTCGGCTTCCTCCACGCCAACAGAGACATCTTCACGTGGAAACCCTCAGTCATGCTAGGCATTCCGAGGGAAGTCACCGAGCACACCTTGAAGATCCGCCCAAGCACCAAGCCAGTGAAACAACGCCTACGTCGCTTCGATGAGGGAAAACACAGGACCATCGGCGAGGAGATCGCAAAGCTTTTGGCAGCCGGATTCATCAAGGAAGTATACCACCCAAAGTGGTTAACCAATCCCGTTCTTGTACAAAAGAAGAGTGGGAAATGGAGGATGTGTGTTGACTATACGGGTCTCAACAAAGCATGCCCAAAGAATCCATTTCCTTTGCCACGCATAGACCAAATAGTTGACTCTATCTCGGGGTGCGAAACCCTCTGCTTCCTTGATGCGTACTCCGGGTACCATCAAATCACGATGAAAGAGTCCGACCAGCTCGCGACATCTTTCATCACCCCCTTCGGATTGTTCTGCTACATCTCAATGCCGTTCGGTCTGAAGAACGCTGGGGCTACATACCAGCGTTGTATGCTCAAATATATTTGGGGGGACCTCATCAGGCGGGGACCGTTGAGGCCTATGTTGGCGACATCATGGTCAAGTCCAAGCGGGCTGACCATCTCATTTCGATCTTGGCGCAGACCTTTGCAAAACTCCGGCGAATGGCATCAAACTCAATCCCGAGAAGTGCGTTTTTCGGGGTCTCGAGGGCATCTTTGCTTAGTTTCATCGTCTCTGGCGTGGCATCGAGGCCAACCCAGAGAAGATCTCAGCTGTCACAAGGATCGGTTTGATTCAAAATATAAAGGGGGTGCAGCGAGTTATAGGGTGCCTCACCGCACTCAGCCGCTTCATCTCACACCTCGATGAACGAGGTCTCCCCTTTATCAACTTCTAAAGAAGGCCGATCACTTCGAATGGACATCCGAGGCCTAGGAAGCACTTGACATGGTTAAACAGCTTCTGACGAAGGCTCCAATCCTAGTTCCTCCCACCGAGGGAGAACTCCTTCTACTCTACATCGCGGCCACCACACAAGTAGTCAGCGCCGCCCTGGTAGTGGAGCGGGAAGAAGAGGGGCATGCCCTCAAGGTACAGCACCCTGTATACTTCATCAGCGAGGTCCTATCCGACTCAAAGACCCGTTACCCCCAAATCCAGAAGCTTATGTATGCTATCCTCATCACCAGGAGGAAGCTACGCCACTACTTCACGTCACATCTAGTGACAGTTGGGACGTCCTTCCCCCTTGGCGAGGTCATCCAAAACCAGGGATGCCACAGGAGAACCATGAAATGGGCGCTCAAGCTGATTGGTTAGGGCATTGCTTATGCCTCTCGGGCAGCCATCAAGTCACATGTGTTGGTGACTTCATCATGGAATGGACCGAGGTCCAAATGCCACCAGTGATGCGTCGATCAAAAGTCTTGGACAATGTACTTGATGGATCGCTTATGAAGAAGAAGCGCGCCGTGGGGCTAGTCTTTGTGTAAGCCCCTCAAGATGCACATGAGGTACATGGTCCATCTCTATTTCCCCTCCTCCAAAAACGTGGCCGAGTCACGAGGCACTCATCAACGACCTCTGGCGTTGCCGTCCGAATTGGGCATCCGACGCCTCAATGTTTGAGGGGATTCATAGCTGGTCTCGACCAAGTCATGAAGGAGTCAAGTTGCCACGACGCCAAGATGGCCGCATATACTACCGAGAAGTCCACGGTTGGAGGACAAGTTCGACGACCTCGAACTCAATCATATCCCAAGGCATCTCAACGAGGCAGCTGACGCGCTTGCGAAAGCTGCATTCGACCGAGAGCCGGTGCCAATAGGAGTCCTCGCCAGCAACTAGCACAAGGACTCAGTTTGCTACGAGGAGTCAGAATAGGGCGGTGATGGACCGTCAATCCGTCCCTGAAATTGAACAACCATTGGCTACATTTGGCTCTGAAGTCATGGAGCTCAAGAAGATCCAATGACAGAGCCCGACCCTCCGGTCGTTGGACAACACTCTACCTTGACTACCTCCTCCATAACACCTCTGTCGACCAGACAAGACAGAGGAGGCCGATGGCTCACATGTCATGCCAAGTCTTTTGTTCTTATGGAGGTGAACTCTCAAGCGAGGCCACACCAGGATCTTGTAGGCTGCATCCCCTTGAGCAGAGGGAAGCGTTTCTTTGGCGATATCCATGGTGGGGTCTCGGTCATCATCTTTGCGCCCGAACCCTGGTCGAAATGCATTCCGGCGGGCTACTCTTGGCCTACATGATAGCCGATGCCGAAACAAGTCGTGCGCACCAACAAAGGGTGCGATTACTACGCTCGACAGACTCACCTACCAGCCAAGCACTCCGATTGATCCCCATCACTGGCCATTCATAGTCCGGGGGACTCGATCTAGTTGGGCCACTCAAAAAAGGCGCCGCAGGGGCTACACTCACTTGCTTGTCACGATAGACAAGTTTACAAAGTGGATAGAAGCTCGGCTGATCTCCGCGATCAAATCCGAGCAGGCCATACTATTCTTCCTCGACATCGTCCATCGCTTTAGAGTCCCAAACTCCATCATCACGGACAACAACACGTAATTCATCGAAAAGAAGTTCCTTTGATTCTGCGATGAATACCACATCCGAGTCGATTGGGCCGCCGTCGAGCATCCCCAAACGAATGGGCAGGTCGAGCGCGCAAACGGCATGGTCCTACTAGGCCTTAAGCCTAGGATATTCAATCGGTTGAAAAAATTCGACGCGCGCTGGGTCGCCGAACTTCCTTCAGTACTCTGGAGCCTAAGGACAACCCCCTAGTCGAGCCATCGGCTACACGCCCTTCTTCATGGTCTACGGTTCCGAGGCTATCCTCCTAGCCGACCTCGACTATGGAGCGCCAAGGATCTGGGCATACGACTAACAGGGAGCCGAGGCATCCCACAAGGATGCCATGGACTAGGCTGGACAAAGTGTGCGACGTCGCCCTCCTCTGTTCCGCCCAAGTACCAGCGGGCATTGCGATGGTACCACACGACCCGGCGAGTGCTTGGAGTCAAGCCTTCAACGTCGAGGACCTGGTCCTCCGCCTCGTCTGAGCAACAAGGACCGCCACAAGCTCTCCCCCACCGTGGGAGGGACCATACGTCGTCGCTGGAGGTACTCGCCAGGCGCCTACAAGCTAAAACCATCGGCGGCGAGGTCTTCACCAATGCTGGAACATCGAAAGCGGCTACATCGCTTTTACCCCTAAATAAACACGTACTTTCTCTTTTTTGTTTCGTTATCGAAATCCGCTATCCTTTGTGACATCCGACCCTTGCAATGGCGTGGGCGGGTCTCACCGAGGCCTAATATGAGTGCATTTACCTTGCAAACATTCTGTGCCAGACCTCCCTTTCTCACGTTAATGCCTAGGAGCTAGGTTTTCGGGAACAAGCTCTGAGTATAAGCTGGTGGGACCGTGAGAAACCCTCGTCCCGGGGGACTCTGGCCTTTGCTCACCAGTGATCAGGCGGCTCGCCTTTGCACTCTGAGCTTTATGGCCTTAACAACGAAAGGGTTGGAACACGCTAAACCCTTACAGTAGAAAAAAGGGGAGAAGAAATTTGAAAAAGCTGCTTGCTGTAACAAAATTTGAGAACTTGTCTATTTTTTGCACAAATTAAATAAACTTGGCTTATCGCCCAACTAAATTCTTGTGTGGGATACTCTCGTCCTCTACTTCCGTAGGAAAATCCTGTCTCAACAGGAAACACAAATCGACCAGAATCCGCCTTGCTCGACGTTAAAATTTGGCTCCGCCTCGCCCGACGTCTGAGGGAAGACTCCGTCTCGCCCGACAGCGCGTCTTTGCTCCTTCATAACTACGCGCAGCGGATAAGGCAGGGCACTCAAGTCAACCGCAACACGAGTACCATACCACCTGCGTCTGCGAGAAAGTACCCGTCGAGATATGACAGACGAGCGCTTTTAAGCCCTTCCGGGCATGTCGAAGCCCAACAGTGTTGTGGGCGTCGGCGTTTATCTTCGGATGTTATGGGCTGGCATTTGCCCTCGGCACGGATCCCCGACGGAAGCATCGACAACCAATACTGATGCAGGAGAAACTCACATCATCTCTGATGTGAGGCGTGGGGTCAAATACCGTCTGCTCCCCGTAAGGTCGCGGTTCGGCGCCACAGTCCGTCGCAGCCCGCCCGAGAGGGGATGGGACGTGACCACTTGCGGACAAAGTCAGAGCATGGCCCTATCAGGATCAGCGGACATGCACCCAGCATGGAGCTGTCCCTGGCACCGTCTACCGTATCAGGAGGGCTCGCTCAGAGGAAAAAGAAGACCCGGCACCTTCGAAAGGATCTTCGCCTCTGGTTTTCTTCTTTCTCCTTTTCATAATCCTCTTCTTCCTCTTGGTCTATAAAAAGCGAAGGCGGGGCACCCCTCTCTAAGGGACGGATCGATTCAACACACCATGCATCTCATCACAAATAGCTGAGCGACAACCAAACTCTCAGCGCCTTTTCAACCTTTCCATCAGAGACTTGGGACCTGTCCCTCTCTCGTACATTTGTAATCCCTACTACGAACTTTTCAGTGCTAATAACACGAGCGTGATGCATGCAAAGCCCCGGGCGTAGGGACATTCTGCCCGAACCGGTATAAACCTTGTGTCTTTTAGTACACCATCCGGGTCCAACGCAACAGCAACAATACAAATTTACTCGGTGTTGTTTACTCGAAACACCGACAATAAGTTTTAGATCGGTCTTCCTCATTCTTGGTGGCGAAAGAAGAAGAAGAAGGAAGACATGAGAAAGAAGAAATTTCTTAACTCCGCCTATATGAATGTTGGCCTACAAGCGTGGTACTATTTAAATGAAAATCAGTTTCTGGATATTTGTATAATCCAGAGTGCTTATAACGTGTTGATGTACACAGCTATTATCTAATATAATTCTTCTTTCGTCGAAAAAAGGCCCAAGCCCCCCTTGACGGAGAGGGGCAAATCAGACATGTATCTTGGCGGATACGTTCGTTCGTAATACACTCTCTAATCATACAAACGGATAATATAGTGGACTTTATCGTCTGATATGGTGCACTTTAAATTTGAATTACGGATCAGTTTGAAGTCTGATCTCATATATCTAAAATAGTTTGAAATCATTAACTAATTATCCACCTTCTAGAGTTTCAACAAATATATCCATGACCAAAGATTTCACCCATATATGAGAGTTTGGATATTCTGTTATCACAGTACACATATTGAAATTTACATTATCAAGAAGACACCAAACAAAACATCGAACAGGAAACTGCATTACAATTTGAAATACAATTGTGAACAAAACATTTGCAAATTGAATAAAATAAATAAATCATTATTTAAAAAGGTTATGATCGTCGATTCCTAGATGATCGATCAATAATTTGTCAAGTTTCTTTTCCGTGCATCTCATTCTTCCGACCTCACCTTGCCAATCCTGAGGAAGATGGGGTACGTGACAGTCTTCACCTCCTTCCCATCGCCACCCCATGCTGTCGCAAACTCTTGCACGGTGGCCTCATCGAGCAGCTCGACGCCCTTATCCTTGGCCGTCTGGTACGCGGACCACGACGTGATGTACAGGAGGTAATCATCCAGGTCCATCCGCCGCTGCGTGGAGAACTCGAACGGGCCTGTGTGCGTCTCCCCCTCGACCGGGTCGAACGGGAAGTCGGCGCTTCGATACTCGTCGTCGACCATGCGGCGGTTGAGCGCCCAGTAGTTCTCCGACCCGTGGTACAGGCGCCAGAACACGGCGTCGACGGCGCTGTCGATGCGTGGCTCGGTGTAGCACCAGGCGGCGAGCACGCCGTGGCTGGGGCGCAGCACGGAGCGGGCCTGCGCGTAGAAGCGCGGGAGGTCGAGCCAGTGGAAGGCCTGCGCGACGGTGATGAGGTCCACGGAGGCCGGCGGGGCGACGGTGGCGTGGATCCCCTCCAGGGGCAGGTCCGGCGGGGTGTGGACGTAGCGGACGTTGCGGAGGCGCGTCGCGTAGGCGAGCTGCTGCGCGCTCGTGTCCGTGCCCACCACGGCCTTGTACAGCGTCGCCAGCTGCAAAGTTCAAGCGGGTCTGTCAGCGTCCACACGAGAAATCTTCCTCGGTTTTGCTTGTGGCAAGAAATGGCCGATCAAAGATGCACAGACGACGGTGGCAAGAAATGATCGACTAACCGATGCTGCAGCCTGGCCGTTGCCGGTGCCGACGTCCCAGGCCATGTCGCGGCGAGGTGTCTTGAGGGTGAGGAAGTCGAAGAGCTCCGGCGGGTAGACCGGCCGCGTCGCCACGTATTGCTTTGCCTGCTTGAGGAACAGGTTGGCCATCGTCTCAGGCTCTCACACCTGTCAATTTCTTTCAATAATCTCTCTCTGGACTTTGGAGGCAACTGAAGTTATTAGATTCGTCGTTTGGTCTAGTGGTGTTTAACTTGACCAGGTTGAAGCGAGAAGAGGCATGCGCGCTCCTACTTATACGCAGCGCCGACGGCGACGTCTACCAGGGGATGCTTCTTGGCAGGTGCTGAGTTGCACGCAGGCCAAAGGCAGTGACAGTTTATTCCATTCCACCGGTCACCGGAAGCAGGCTACTTCCGGCGAGGGTTCATCGGGCAGTGTCCACTGCCCACGTAACAGAAGAATGGCAAACTTACTGCCCTACTAGCCTTCCAAATGGATGGGGCACGTGCTTAAAAAAACACGCGAGCACGTGCAGAGGAGAAGAGAAGAGTTCTAGGACGTCCGTCTGATGGGACGCCGCGGTGATATGGACAGCCGTTATTCCGGTGAAGGTTACCAGAGGCCAATATCAATTTGTTGATGCTTTCAAAGAGGCCTTGATCCATTTATCTGTCTACATGTCTTGTTAGATTTCATAGAGAGCGAGATAAAGCAGATTGCATTTGTTTTCAAGAGCTAGAAATCACTCCATCAATTCTATGACGTCCAGAGGTGGAACCAGCGATTTTGATTAAAGGCACTACTAAATAAAACGTTTGTAGCAATGGGTTTTTTTTTTTATAGGGCGGCTGGTGATGGAGCCGCCCCTGATGGGCGTGCTTTCGGGACCCACGAGACCAGGCCGCCTCTACAAATAAAAGTAGGGGCGGTTGGTGATCTGACCCTTCCTACAAATGGATCGATTTGTAGGGCGGCTCACTCCTGTTGCTCCCGGTGTTGCTATTTGTAAGGCGGTGATGATTCACTTCTCCTACAAATGCCCGTGTGATACCTACTGCGCGATTTGTAGGGGCAACTCAATCACCGGCCGCCCCTACAAATGACCCACATATAAAAAACTGCAGCCCCTTCTTTCTTCTCGGGTCACTCACTCCAACCCGTGAAAAAAGGTAGGAATGCCTTGGGTACCTTTCAAAAATTGCTCTACTAAGGGGGGAAGGTTTTGGTCTCAAATTCTTTGGTGGAGAGGTTGTAGAAGGTAAGAAAATACTATTCCATACTTTTTTTTAAGTTTTAATGGTTGGTTAGTGAGTAATTAGAGTTTTGCTTTTCTCTCTCTTCTGTGGTGCTTGAGCTACTTATGAAGCAAATTAGACCCAAGTTTTGAATGTACTAAGGTAAATTATGTATGGGAATAAGATCATACCCTTATTTGGTCCATGTTTCTTAATTTTAGTGAACAATTAGTTAGTTTTATGGATGTTTTATGTGCATGTAGATCTAGATCTAGGGTTTGGTTTTTTTATTAATTTCGTTTTTGTAAATTTATGTTTGATGAAATTGGACTAGGATTTGCATGAAAGATATTGGGTAAAATATAATTGTTGCTAATTGTTGTCTTTGAAATTGTTTATTGTAATCAACAAATATGTATTTTAATTATTTATGGATAAATGGGCTATTAATTAATTTTCCTCTACTATGGTGTGTTTGTATGCTTCATGTAATTATATTTGATTTATATTCATATATATCTGAATTATATACAATTATTCTCAAGTAATTATTAATTTGATTCATTTATATATATATATATATATAAATAGTCCTTTAACGTTTGTTTTGTTGTTGTTGTAAAAGATGGAGTATAGGAACTCTTGGATGT